>ML833042.1:58801-73019 GCA_009831015.1 Picea engelmannii
TCATGTGCTAGGGTTTGGTGGAGATGGTGGGGTTTTCTTGCCATTTGGACACCACAGGAATATTTGATGTGAAATGGACCTATTCCACCTTGATTTCACATTGGACGATGAAACATCGCCTTTTGAGGCTTGACTTCATGAAACATTTGGCCTCATGATGGCTTATTCACATGTTTTTTCATTTGTAGAGGACATTTGAGGGGTTAGACCCACTTGTATCATGAATTGTTGTCATTTTAGTTTATTATGTAGGGTTGCATCATATAAATGAGGATGACACTAAAATATTTTTTTGGCATCATCACAACTCCTTAGACTTGTGAAGGATATCTCTAAAAGAAAAATTATCTACATCTTTTTCCCTCTTGGATTGTTATGTGCACCTCGTGGAGTGACTTTGGATGTATGTTTCTCTTGTTGATGGTGGATTCTTCATGGATTAGGATTTCCTCATGCTAGTGCGGCTTGTTTGTAAGTTCTTACTTTGAATATTTGTGATGTCTATTGGTTTATCTTGGTAATTTGTGCAATTGGAGTGGGAACTTTGCCTGTTATCTTGATATTTCTGGAATGTTGAAACCATAAATTCAAGGATTAAGAGTGGAATTCCCTTTAGCTTCATCTCATCACCTTAAATTTGTTGAAGCATTTACTATTTTCTCTAAGTGTTAGGAATTCCTATTCCCTTAGGTTTTATCTTAATTAGTGTTTGATTCTAGTGGTTATTGCCCCTAGGTTCAATATCTGGTTCAATTAAACTTATTCTCTAGATACATTGGAAAAAGTGGGACAACACCTATGGTTTATTATTGGATAAAATTTATTGGTCTTGCTTTAAGGTTTTACTTGGTTCTATGAGTGGATAGCTCTAAGGCTCAAAACTTCACATTCTCTCTTTCTTAGTCACCTTGAATGCATTGTCTTCACTCCATTTTCCATAGGAAAGTAGATGATGCCAGTCTTTATTACTTTTGATGCTTTATACTCTCAACAAATCTCAAAACCCTCACTTAAATTAGTTGTGTAATATCTTTGGCATGATAATTGTACCTCAAGACTTTGCATATTCATTAGATAACCTATTTTTGTAGTAAAATGAATGCTACAACCATTAGGTCCAAAATTACATAGAAATCATGTTTAACAATTGCATATTGTTTTCCTTATTATAAGATAAATTCTAACACTCAATTGCTAATTTTTCCGGTTTTTTTTCCTGTTATTGTTTTAAATATTCATTGTTTATATAGATGAGTTTAGTAATGTAATTTTACAACAACAATAGGTTTTACTTGTTATGGTGTCTAATGGTGATTGATATTTCATATAACTATATAATTGATTAATTTATGGATTTAAGAGTTTATTGTATCGTACATGCTTCCCATTCATCTTTCCTATACCTAGATTAGTCATTTAAGTGACGAAGGAAGGGCGTCATAGGCTTCACTAATCTTTCTACTTGATCCCTTGAGGTCACTAGGGAATCCTCTCTTGTGTTGTACCTCTTTCCTTCAGTAGGAAAGTATATTCTTAGGTTACTGTGGTAGATACCTCTAATTGTTACACAAGATTGGGATATCTTGTGGAGGATTTACACAAGTACAAATCTCGTGATAAGTGTGTCGTTAAATGACAATTTTTTTTTTAAGATTGTATAAATATGTTCCATTTGATATTTTAATCCACAATGGATTTACATAGTTACTATATTGTTTTATTGTGCATTGAAATGGAGAGGATAAAATTTCGGACATATATGATGCACATTGGGTCAAATATTTAAAACATGTGATAAGAGACCAAAACTAAAAATTATTTGGTTTAAGATCAAATAAGTGGAATTTTGAGGGGTAAACTTCAGGAAAATTTCCCCAAAGATCTTAAATGAATTCTATGTGTCAAGAAATCTCAATGCTGGGTTGCTTAACTCAAACAAAGTTCCTATCCAAAAGTTATACCCTGGACAATGTAGCATTCCTATTATTCCCTATATTTCAATGTAGAAGTTGTGTTGGCTTATGATGAGTCACTCATATGGTGCTAGTAATATATGATAACCCATTGTCACAATCTAAAACCCTAACCCTAATGGCCAAAAAATGGAGTTAAAACCTATCATAAAGGAGGGAAATGGGTTCAACTATCATTGTAGGATTTAATATCTCATTGTAGCACACCCTCCAAGTGGAGTAAAGAGATAGAAATAAAAGGAGAAGGAATTATTTATAGGGGATTGCAACATATCATACTATCTCATAGTTCTACAACAATCTTTCAAATATTTATATATTTCTTACATTTCCTTGTACTCTCTATTCACTAAGAAGAAATGTACAATCCTTCATTTTCTGCTAAGTTTTCCCACATGAGGTTTCTCACAATAAATATTGTGTGCATGGTGTTCCAATGTGTGCCTTTTCTATTTCATTTATGTTTTATATCACATTGGTTAAGGAATTTGTATTTTCTTGTTTATTTTTATTCTTAAAAAATAAAAATCTAAAAGGAATAAGCATCTAGTGAAGTAGAATTTGAGTGTAACAATTAATATTTGTTCTAGAAAGTTGACCAACAGTATATCCTAGGTTGTTTACATATCATATTAATAGTATAGTATTATATTTATAATGGACCTAATTCTTTTTTTAGTAAGTAATTCTTTAGTAAAGGGATTTATTAAGGATTTTACCCCTCTATGGATATAAATAGGTGCTCCCGCCCTCTAGTGAATGGGCCTACATTTTACGAATGAAAATAAAATTATTTATGTTGTTTATGGGATAAATCTTCCTACATTACTTGGATTTGTTGATGCATTCCTCTGCTTAGTGTCTAGGTGACCCCATTGCTTCTTGTTTATTTACGTGATTATTGTTAAGTTCCCATTTATGTTATAGTATTGGTCCCATGTGGCAATAGGAATATTCTAGTTGGTATTAGAGATTACTCAAGTTTTGATATTATTATGTTTCATTTTCATAAACATGGGTCAGGGTGGGGGGAAAGAGAAATTTGAGGAATAAATATGAGGCTTATGTGACTAAGGAAGATTTAGATGAATCTTCCATGAAGTTTGTAGATGAAATTAGTCATTTTGTGCAAGAAAAGTGAGCCACAAAACTTCAACTTAATTTCACAATTCAATCTTTCAAGGCAGACACTCATCTCATCCCTCAAGAAAGATGGGTAACATTGTGAATATTATGGTAGCTGCGGGAGGTATTTACCTCCATGTGTGAACGTGACGAGAATAGGAGACTCCTGAAAACAAGAGAAAACCCTAATGAGTTGGCTAATAACCCTAGAAGTCTCGTCATCTCAAGAAGATAATTTATATTAGGTTATTAGCCTCCAAGAGAATAAGCCGGCCATAAATAATAATAATATACTAAATAGACACATATCCAGAGGGAGAAGTCGGCCCCAACAAATATGGCAGAACCAGTATAAATATAGGGCACTAGTTCTCATTTTAGAGAATCTCAGAACTACAGTTCCCAGTTGGGTGCACACATGTTTTCAGTATGAGCTTGGACTATCTCTTAGCTAGGGTTTGGACTATCTGATAAGATTTTTGTGATGTGCTATTCATGGGGAAAGGTGTGCTACCCTTTGTTTGGATATCTAGCCTAGGGTTTGCTTCTGGAGTAATTCTCAGTCAAGGTTAAGGTGCTTGGATGGTGGCTTTGGCCTATGGTTGGGTGACGAGGGTATCGTCAATGGTAAAATGAGAAAACCATATTCTATATTCTAACAGGTTATGGACCTACACCTCCTTCATTCAGTATAAATGCTAGAAGGAAACATAGCCGCTAGGCTATTTATCTCACTAAGAAACTGCCACTAGGGTTAGTAGCAGAAGCAGCTTCATGGACACTACCACTAGGGTTACTAGAAGGAGGAGTTACAGAAACCCTAATCCTCTTGTTTAGGCACCTTAAGTGAATGGATTGACCTAATATTTAGAAAAATCAGTGTGCCCTAGCCTAGCACATCTCCTGGCACTCTCAAAAGGCCAAGATGTGAAGTCTAGATTTCTGGTCAAATATAGGGTTTGACCAAGTCAAGCAGCCATGATGAACACTATGAAGTCTGAGAACAAGTTAGATGCAACCTCTAACTTTAGAGTGTGGAAGACAAGGATTGACCTCATCCTTTCCAAGAATAAATTGTTGGATATCGTGAAAGGAAATATCGTGAAGCGAGAGTTTGAAGAAGGAGAAGAGAAGGAACCGCAGAACGTTGCAACTATGGAGAAATTCAAAGATGTTGACATCAATGCCATGAGTATCATAGTGGATTCTATAAAAGACCACTTGATACCCTACATCTCCCATACTAACTCATTGAAGAAGATGTACGATACCCTAACAAATCTTTTCTCAATCAGAAACATCAGACAAGTTATGAGTCTAAAGAATGAGCTCCATGACATAAAGATGAATGAGGATGACAACATAACATCATACTTTGTAAGGATCTCCCAGTTAAGATATCAACTACAAGCTATTGAAGAGATCATTTCGGAAAAGGAATTGGTGAACATAGTACTTAATGGTCTTCCCAAGACGTGGGATGCATTTTCCACAATCATGAACAAAAGGAAGAAGTATTCAAGGGTAAAATCATGAACCTGGGTAACACTTTTGCTTGTTTTATGACCAAAAAAACTGTATTTTCACAAGTTCTTCAACTTCTGGCATACAAAAGTATTTTTTTTATTTAGAATTTCACTTTACAGTAAAAACAAAACTTGTAAATAATTTTGTTCTCTTTCCAATGACTATTTTTCAATTTTTTTTTATCAAGATTTGATATGTCAATTTGACAATTGTTTAACAGTATATTCGTTAATCATGAAATGAATGATAATGAGTTATTGTTTTCAACAACAATGTATTTATTATTAAACTTATGTTTTTAAGAAATGAAATATACTGCAACAATAGAGACTCTATTTTATTATGACTATAATTTTGAATCTAATGGATGAATATTATAATTTCTAGAATTTTTTGAAGTTGACCAAGTTGAAAACGTTGCATATTTTAAACACTTGTTTTTCTACACCTTGTATCTATCTTAATTTTTACTTAAAAGTAAAATCTAAAAATACCCTTTTGACGAGAACATTTTAACAATTATGAATATAATTTTTCCATAATTTTCCGTTGTTTATTTTTAGAGATATGGTTTTTTCATTTCACCGAATCATAATCTCACCTAAAAATATTATGGAGTGATTTTTTTATAAAATTAAATAAAATTAGATAAAAACAATGAAAATGAAAACAAATTATACCCAATGAAAGTAGATTCAATTTTAAAAATGTTGGTATCAATTCTCAAACTAAATTCTGAGTATTTGTAGGATTCTGCTACCTCCAAATATGAAATAAGATGGAGAGAATTTGCAGTTTACTGCAAACACTCTCATTTAAGGTTTTGGGCCGAAATATTCTTTCGGCCGAAATCTAGTTTTTAACGAAATCCGTTAAAAATTAAACGTTTCGGCCGAAAAGTATTTCGGCCGAAATATTCTTACCATGGGAAAATAATTCATCCAAAAAACATTGTACACGAATTTTGAGGGCACCGTTAAATTTGACGTGAAAAATTTCGGCCGAAAAATAGTTTCGGCCGAAAAAATTAATTTTCGGCCGAAAAATTGTCGTTATAAATTTTGGAGACCCGATTGTCATGAAAGTGTTACCCAGCTTCATGATTTTACCCTCAACATTTGAAGAACTTTGGACTTGCTGTGCTCAAGAAGAATCAAGGATCAATGCAAAAGAGAAACCCCAGAGGTAATATGATGATCAAGCCTTCATAGCAAGATTCAAGAACTTCAGGAACAAAAGCAAGTCTGGTTCAAGGAGGAAGCCATATCAAGAGAAAGACATTTCAAAAGTACAATGCTTCAACTGTCAAAAGTATGATCACTACAAGAATCAGTGTCCCAAGCTAAAGAAAAGGAAGGAGAAACACGAAGCATCGATTACCGAGGAAAAGGAACCTACAACGAAGACTAAGAAGGATGGAAGAGACCTCTTCTTCTAAAAGGTAACAACACTCTTCTCATATTATGTACATATCTTGTTTGCATCATCTCTGTACATATCTTGTAGATATATCTCTTAGAAAGATAAAATGGTCCAAGAAGAAATATACCTATGCAAGAACAAAGAAGATGAAAATGAATATCATTAGATAATACACATGAAAGGATGAAATACAAATCATGTGGAAGCTATTAAGCCAAATCAATCATGAAGAGACTTATAAGAAGTAAAGAGAGAAAGAAGTTAGCAATCGAAAGGAAATTAGAAAAAGACTTATGAAGTTTTGTAGAAGACAACAAGATGGAAGCGTGGACTCTGTCAGACAAGAGAGAAAATTATATATCGTGGAAGAAAATAAGGATGTAGATGGAAGTGTGGGATTTTTTAGATGGAGGGATCTCGTTATATGCACTCTTACATGAAGCAATGGTTAGGAAGGAGCTAATCCTATGATCCATTGAAGATGATGAAAAATATATATCCATGGTAGCATCCATGAAAGACGGTACGAGTTCAGTTCAATCACAGAGGAAGACTTCTTCGTAGAGAAGCCTTAAAGTATTCCTGGTTGTCCATCCAGATCTGTGATCCTATGATGAAAGAAAGAAGTGGAACCTCTAGGGAATGGAATCTATAAGAAACTCCATGGACCCAAGAGCTAAAGAAAAACATGAAGAAGAACATGAAGATTCCAAGAAAGAAAGAAAATCCAGAACAACCAATATTAAGAATCAAAAGATTACCAGTGTGATATGAACTAAATAAAAGCAATCAAGAAGAAGAACTGAAAGTCATGATGAAGAACAAGTGTACGGAAGACTTATGAATGATAGCATTGCGAAGATCTAGAACAAGAGGTTCTCCCAGATGGAGAGAGAAGAATATGATGATTACTTAATCCAGTACACTAGACATATCACTACACGAGTCATTATATCATCCGCAACATCCATGAGTTGGAGTTCTACATCAGATGAATGCAAAGAATGTTCTCTAGAGAAATTGAATAAAGAGTGTATGAAGATAAATCTCAAGACTTTGAGGCATACCAGAAAGAGACTCTTGTATGAAGATAAGAAGAAGATAACTTGGTGAAGAACCTCCAATGCACAGCAGAATCGTGGTGAAGATTTCCTATAACATCAAGATGACTACTCAGTGGATCAGATCTCATGATGACAGAAGAAGTGCCATATAGATATGTTCTAGTTTTCCAACTATAATATACTCTACTGTTCATATATACATAAAGCCTTCATAGTGTTCCAGACTAAATTACATTTGAAATCAAGCATTACATTATCCATGATGAAGTCCAGAAAGGAGAAAATGATTCTCCAATACATATCTCCACAGATGAGTAGATAAGAAGACACTTTGGTAAAGCTTCTATCCAAGATGAAAGAGTTTGTGTACTCAAGCTAGAGCTCATGGAAACAAATTCCTTCTTATTGAAAAATGAATAAATAACTCTCCAAGTTAGGAGGGAGCACTGAAAACATTATTGAAGACATTCATCTTTAAATTTGAAAAATTGTCCATCTTGGACAGATGCTTTCCTGTTCAGAAAGTGGATTGAGACTTTTGACGGACAGTCACTTCCCATCATGGTTAACATGGGAGGTAGTCTAATTATTGATGTATCATAGACAACAACTTCCCATTGTGGTTAACATGGGGAGTGGTCTAGGGCAGTCTCTCTTCTTGAGGGTTACTCAAGAAGTCTGACCCACCTCGCCGGACAACGATTTCTCATTGTGGTTAACATGAGGAATGACCCGTTTTGGAGGTTGATGTAGGACAAACTTTTCCTCTTGTGGTTAACGGAGGAAATGGTCCGGATAGACATTACTTAGGGTTATACATTCTCTCCAGGGCACACTTTCATTAGTGTAGGAGGAATGGCCCAGGGTGGGGAATGGTCCAAGCTCAACAATGAGGGACAGGCATTCCTTAGGGTTATACATTCTCTCGGGAGCGCAGTTTGATTAGTGTAGGAATAATGGCCCAAGGTGAGGAATGGTCCATGCTTAGAAATCAGAAACAATCTTTCTTCCTTGTTTTAGAAGAATAGAGCAGATAGCCCATTGCCGATGAGGGCAGATATTCTTTCAAATCTCACAAACGTGAGTGAAATATTGGCCCAGATGATTCAATTTATTTTTAACAATATTCTCTGTGCACGATGGCATCAAATGATTTTTATGGAGACTACTTGTCTCCAGACAGTAGAGAAATACTACTGTGGTGGATATGTTCCACTATTTTGAGGCAAATATTCTTTCAGAGCTCACATATGTGAGTGAAAGATTGGCCCAGACAAATCAATGTATATCATAACATTGTTTCTGTGTGGGTTGCTATCAAATGTTTGTTATGAAGATAGTAGATATAGACTAATGTGGTGGATATGTTCCACTACTCGTGAGGCAGATATTCTTTCAGAACTCACAGATGTGAGTGAAATATTGGCCCAAATAATTCAGTATATATCATAACATTGTTTCTATGCAGGTTGCTATCACATGTTTGTTATGAAGACTGTATGATAGTAGATGAAGACTACTATGGTGACTATATGTTGTTGATCAAGTACTTGTGTGTTACTTAGTGTGGTAGTAAACCACTAGATTGTAGTTATGTACTACTATGGATAGAAATAGTTGTGTTCTATTTTTGTTCTAACTCCCTTGAAGACTATCAACATTTTATTGAAAATAATCACCATCCAGACGAATGATGAACAAAGATTTTCCAGACGGAAATTGGTTCAGAGCATTTACTCCTCTAGATTATAAGAGTGCCTCTTCTATCACTCTATGGTGTGAGTGACTTATCCAGCATCATGTCTAATTACTCAAATGAAGTATGGTTTCAAGAGATGATGCAGCTGATGGTGATGGTGATGCTAATGATCTAGTCATGAAATAGTATAGATGACTATATTGATGCTACCAGGTAAATGGTATTTTTTGTGCTCAAGGCCATTACCTGTAATACCTCCATAGCTAGGAGGGAGTGTTAATATTATGGTAGCTGTGGGAGGTATTTACCTCCACGTGTGAACCTGACGAGAATAGGAGACTCCGAAAATCAAGATAAAACACTAATGAGTTGGATAATAACCCTAGAAGTCTTGTCAGCTCAAGAACATAATTTATACTGGGTTATTAGCCTCCAAGAGAAGAAGTCGGCCATAAATAATAATAATATTTTGAACAGACACATATCCAGAAAGAGAAGTAGGCCCCAACAAATCTAGCATAACCAATATAAATACAGGGCACTAGTTCTCATTTGACAGCATCTCAGAACTGCAGTTCCCAGTTTGGTGTGCACTGCAGTTCCCAGTTTAGTGCACACATGTGGAGTAGGACTGCAGGTGTAGCTCCAACAACAACTAGTTTTCATTATGAGCTTGGACTATCTCTTGGCTAGGGTTTGGACTATCTAATCAAATTTTTTTGATGTGCTATCCTTGGGGAAAGGTGCGCTACCCTTTGTTTGGCTATCTAGCCTAGAGTTTTCTTCTCGAGTAATTCTTAGTCAAGGTTAAGGTGCTCGGAGGGTGGATTCGGCCTATAGTTGGATTCGGCGATGGTATGGTCAATGATAAAATGAGCACACCATATTCTATATTCTAACAAATGCCCCTCTGAGATCATCATCACCATGGATATCTCATAGACCCACCTAAAACGTCTACATGAAGATCTCACAATAAAAATTTGGGTGCAAAGTGGAATTGCATGCAGAATTAAGTAAGGTTAACATCGCAGTCAAGGTGCATAAAATGTATTACCAAGAGGATAAGTTGAATAGGAAGTGCATATATGGGGAAAACATGGATTGCTAAAATCCACTTGTATTCTAGTGATTTTGTAGATGCATTATCTTAAAGAGTAGACAAAAAATAGGATGAGGCTTAGATAGTTTAGCTCGTGCATTTTTCCAAATGGACATGAATATTGAAGTATTTACAAATAATTTCCAATTCATGAAGTTAAAGGACAATATCTCTCAAACCAATTTTAATACATATATATTTCAAATGCATGAACATAAGTCGAGGATAAGGCTATTAAAAGAAACATACTTATTGAGTTGTAGTCATATTGTAGCTATTAAAAGAAACATACTTATTTATGTGAACATGGTTATACTTAATATAGGAGGAGCAAGGAAGAGGGAAATATGGAGTCACAATAGAGAAAAATACCTACCCTTCAACCTGATGAAAATCCTAACCGTCCCACCTGAAACCTTTTCCATACATGCTCTAAATCATGGTTGAAGGGTCATTCCTGAAATATCCCAAATTATTATGGTCTAGTGCCTATACCATTTACTTAAAATACAAACCTATTGAGGATCCTCTTCTTAAACAACTTAATAATGACTCCAATTTAAAATTCCATCCCCTTCCATCATTGCAACTACTATAAATTTCTTGGTTTTAACCATATTCCATCAAATGGGGGTTTGGGGAGGGGCTGGAAATATTTTATTTCAAAGGCCCACAAATGGGCCCTCATTGACATAGAAGTTAAAAATTAGTTAACTATAAAGGGGAAACTTAGAGAAATGAAATCCTTGGGCGGGGTTCCTCCATGCAACTGTTTTCCTTTAATTGTCAAGGTGTTTCAAGCATGACCAAAATATTATCCCTTAAATGAAGGTGGAATCCAACCAGCCATACACCATTTTTCTTTAGGAAACCATGGGGGTCGAATGTATAGGTCACTATTATTATTGAATCCTTCTTAACAAATTGGATATTTTAAAGTGTGGTTGTGAGAGGTCGATCTCGGGGACTCGCTCTATGATGGAACAAAAAAGAAATGAAAATACAAAACATGTATGATTTTGATTCTATCCTTGGTTCTAATACTTTTCTTTCCTACGAAGGGATATTGATCCTTATCAAGATTGTGTCCGATATTGGGAAAATATGATAAGAAAATAATTTTTCACCTCAGACACCCTCATTATGGTAGGATAATCAAATTTTTCACTTGGATCAACTCAAGTATGGGGTCCCTAAGAAACATCACAACCTGTCTCATATGTTTATCAAAACCTACTAGAAGGTAACGGGCTCTTAGATATCACCCTTGTATGACTCAATCCCACTTGGAGTAATAAACATGTAGGAGGATAAAGGATTGCAAAATGATTTTATCATTTTTTGGTCACAAAAAAACTACTAGATGGTCTCTTGCAATGTAGGAAATAAGATGGAGTGGGGGGAGAATCATATCATTATTCCTTCCTCTTAGAAGTGGAAAAATGGTAGGAGGAAACCATTCAACCATTTCAAATTCAATATATAATGTCTAAAGGAGGACAGTTTCATCAAGATGCTACAGTTCAACTCAGGGGAGGATGCTACAATTCAATTTGTTTCCAACCTAAATAAGGTTGAGCATGCTACTGTGGCATGTGAAAATAAAAAATGAATCCAAGATGAACACAACATAATGGATAGTAAAGCCCCCATAAAATCAATTTATGGTATAGAGGATGGGGGTTATGCAACACCAAAGACAAAAGAGGCACTGGAACGGCTAGAACACAATAAGAGGAAACTCATTGAGGAAAAGAGGGCAACCTAGCAACTAAAAAATTGAGTCATTGGGATGAAAATAGGAAATAAAAAAGAAAATATTTTTTAGGAATATGAAAGATGAAGAAAGATACCAAAGACCATCTGGAGTCTAAAATACAATCAAGGGAGGGAATTTTCATCTTTTGAACAATTGGACGAGTTGGGGGGAACTTATTTCCAATCTCTCTTCACTATTGATAGCTTGATAGTCGGTCTACAATTACATAAATTATGAGGGTGGCATGTTTCTTCCACTGATTTATAGATGGTGGGGAAATAGGACTTTGATGGAAGAATTTTGAAAATAAGAACTCAAGGAGTTTCTTTGAAATTTAAAAAAAGATAAGAGTTGGTGAATGAACAAATGGTGGGTGGAATTATTTTTAGGATACTTTGAATGGATAGTACGAAATATTTTGAGTGTGGTGGAGGAATCAAGAAGAGAGGGTCATGCGCATGCACCTATAAATACCACTATCATAATATTTATTCTAATATCAGATTCCCCTTAGTCCTTTGAGGAGTTCCATCAAATTTTTCTATGCAACTATATCTAAAGATTAGCAGCAAATTTCATTTCTCGAAGATTATATCCTATCCTCTCATCCTGCATATGAAAAGAGACATATGGTTTCCTCGAAGGAACGAAGATCCATGAAGCCATAGGTGTGGCATAGGAAGGATTCCATAGAATAAATCCTAAAATATTAAAGGGAGAAGTGTTGAAGATTGATTTATCAAAATATTATGACAAGGTCAATTGTATCTATATTCCACTCATACTTACACATGTGGGTTTTAAGTCCCACTCATAAATTGGATTATGAGATGAATTACAACCATCTCTTTTGGAATCCTGCCCTTTATTTCATGTCAGAAGAGGGATAAGGAAGGGTTTTCATCTCTCCCATTTTATTTTCCTCCTTGTGGAAGAAGGTATCATTAGATTTCTCATGATGAAAAATCAAATCTTATGTTCAGGGGTATTTCCATCTCCTTTTTGTGGATGTGTTTTTCCTTTTTTATAATGGAAAATGAACCAATGCAGAAACTCTGTAAAAAATCTTGGATCTCTTCTCTAGGGCTCGGGGATGCAAATTAATGAATGTAGAATAACAATATAAATCCACAATATGGATGATGAAGACATGAAATAACATTATTTTTTTTTCCATTTTGAAGTAAATCATATTGATTCAGGATTAAAATATTTGGGGAAATAATTTTTTTCTACAGAATGTAAACTTTCTCTCTTCGAATTAATAATATATACAGTTTTTTTTGAGAAAAAAATAATAATACATTAATAATTACTTTATTAAAGTAATTATACATCAATAATAAATTATTAAAGTATTAATTCATTAATACATTAATTCATAATAGCAATGGTTAATTATGGTTGACCATGACCACGGTTGAGTTTTGAAGACCTTGGCTGACTTTGGGAAAGAAAGGTTGAATATGGTTGATCATGGTTGTCCTTCTGCATGGTTGAATAAGGTTGACCATGACCATGGTTGAATAGGTTTACCTAGGTTTATTATGGTTGATAACATCCATGGATAACCTTCATGGATCATGTCGATATTGTTATGGTGGGGCACATTGATTATGTTGAATCAAAGTTTACTATGGAGCAAGTGTATTGAAATGCTAATCATGTTTTATTCATCACATTGTGATGTCACTTGATATCGTGAGGTTATATTAACCAAGTTATGATGAAGGGTTTTTTTGGTCACATTATGGCATCCTAATAGGTTTGTCACCTTTCGACAGTGGGTTATGTTCTCCACATAGCGACATTGATAAATGTTCATATCATTTCAATGTTGGTCTATCTTTTTCACATTGAGACATTGGGTTGTGTACATAATAATGTGACAATGGGATGTGTTCATCTCATTACAATGTTTGGATATCTTTGTGAGAATGTGACGTAACGATGTGTGAATTACATTGCAACGAAAGGATATATTTTTCACATTGCGACAACATGGCTATAATCATCACATTGCAATGTTTTTTTATGTTTGTAACATTTCAGTGATAGAGATATGTTCATCACATTGAAATGTTTGTATACGTTCTTCAAATTGAGACATCTATATGTGTTCCTCACATTGTGATGTTCCTATGTTTGGTAGATTGCAATGTCACTATATTCGACACATTTTGACGTTTGTAAATGTGTTTTAGATTGTGATGTCAGCATATGTGCATCAAATTGCAATGTGAGGAAATGTTCCTCACATTGTGACAATAAGGTGATGTTAGACACATTGAACCATTTTTTTTGCTCATCACATTGAGACATTATTATCGAAATTGCGACAACATGCATATGCTTGTCACAATGGGACATCAATTGATGGTCATCACATTAGAACATTACTATGTTTATCTTATTGCATCATTACCATGTTTGTCATTGTGCGATGTTACTTTGTTCGACATGTTTTAACAATAATATGTTCATATGTGTATGTTCGTCACATTACTATGTTCATATGTATAATATATAGTTTTAGTGTTTTAGGTT
>ML833043.1:0-10472 GCA_009831015.1 Picea engelmannii
TTACAATGATTTCTGAGATCGGCCACCGTTCCACGATCCTGATCCTGGGCTCTTCCTCTTCTTTTCTATCCTCCAACTGCTGCTTCTTGAGTTTCTCCTAAAGCTTGAGGCAAGGCTAAAGGGTTGGGACAAAACTGGCTTGGAAATTTGGCAAAGTTCCTTTGCTATGATTTTCCTCCTTTGAATAGTACCCCTACCCCTCCTTTTATAGGCTAGGAAGAGCTAGGGTTTTAGTCGAACTCTCGGCCATGCATGGCGGAGAGTTTCAGTTAACTGACAAAAAGCCTTATGTCTCGGCGGAAACTTCCCTGATTTTTTGCATTGTTAGGTACTCGCGGGCTGTTTTGGGCTAGCCCGCGGATACCCGCGTGCAGTACGAAGACAGCAAGCGGATGCCCGCACCCAGTGAGCAGTTAGGGCGCGGGTTGCTTGTTTTAAGTGGTTTTTTGAGGAAATACTCAGCATGGCTTTGGCTAGGAAGAGGCATGAGTTGGCCTGATGCCAGGTAAACCTGTATGGTGCATTTTAGGGTTATAACAATCAATGAAACACTATCAATGATCCATAAACAACATCATAATATACCCAATCATATGTCACATATGAATAAATGAAATACTCAAACCAATACAATCCACTCCCTGACTCAATCTGGAGTCCAAGGTGTCCATTGATGCCATCAGCATCCTCAATCTGTCAAGTGTCTTGCATAGTCAAGGGAAACATGTCAATAACATTTGTCAATACATAGATATCAAATAACATAACATCATAATCCATCAACATCATCATAAGAATACATAAGCAAAACATACAACATATACTAAAATTGGATCACTTGCAAGAAAGTTTCCTCAAAGAATAAGTCAATAACATGTGCTCACAAGAGAGGGATGTTACATACTTCTTGGATTCTAAATCATAAGGAAAGCATAAAAATTCTTCAATTTAAGGCTCAACAAAATTGTGGAAGGCATCAATGTGACAATTGATGAGATAGGTGGACGCAGGATAAAATAAGAAGGCAAGGATTCAATGGAACAGGTTCATGAAAAAGAAGTAAAGGAAGAAGAAGTAGCAAAAGAGGAAGATGATGAAGAGTTGTCAGAAGAAGAGAAAGAATATTAATATCTTCAAGTTCCTCCAAATACACCTAGAATGCGAATATAGAAGAATAATCCATCAGGTCATATTATCGGAAATAAAGATGCAGGATTTGAAAATAGAAGAAGAATTTGTTCACCAGAACAACTACACCTAGCACTACTATCTACAATTGAGCTAAGTAGTTTTGAAGAAGCCAGGAAGGATGAATCATCGATCAAAGTCATGGATAAAGAGTTATACCAGATAGAGAAGAATGACACTTGGGAACTGGTTCCAATGCCAAGGAACAAGAATGTGATAGTACATAGTGGGTCTTTAGAAAAAAATTGAACAAAGATGGAAAAGTTACCAGGAACAAAAAAATATTGGTATGTAAAGGATACGCTCAGTTTGAAGGTATATACTTTGAAGAAAAATTTTCTCCAGTTACCAAAATGGAAGAAATTAGAATGATCCTCGCTTATGAATGCTCCAAGAATATTAAAGTGTATCAGATGGACGTTAAATCATCCTTCCTAAATGAGGATCTAGAGGAAGAATTATACATTGAGAAACTAGAAGTATTTTGGTTGTCAAAGAATGAAAATTATGTTTGTAAATTAAAAAATTGCTTGTATGGTTTTAAATAGGCCCCCAAAGCATGGTATTCCAAATTGGACAGATACTTACAACAAGAAGGGTTCAGAAAAGGGAATGCAAACAACAACCTCTACATCAAGTTAAATCAAGATTGTATTTTGTTAATTGAAGTACATGTTGATGATATTATCTTTGGTAGTGATGACGACATGATGATCTAGAAATTTTCAAAGGATAGGTAGAATGAGTTTGAAATGTCATTACTTGGAGAATTATTTTCTTTTTTGGGGGTTCTTCAGATATGTCAAAGAAACAAAGGCATTTTTATCTCCCATACCAAATATATCAAAGAAATGATAAAGAGGTTCTAAATGGAAGATTGCAAACTAGACAATAGTCCTATTCAAACCAGTTGCAAGTTAAGTAAAGATGATGATTCAAATATACATATCATAGGAAGTATAGGTCAATGATTGGAATCTTAGTTTATGTGAAAACTTCTACACTAGATGTGATGCAAGAAGTTGGACACGTGGCACGATTTCAACTAACACCAAAGGAATCTCATGTTTTGGTAGTAAGGAGGATATTAAGATATCTCAAGGGTACATAAGAGTTTGGATTATGGTATCCAAAATGGAATGATCTATCACTTATTTACTACATAGATGCATATTGGGCAGGTTGCATAGATGATCAAAGAAGTACAAGTGGAGCAAAGTTCTACTTTGGTGAGTGTTTGGGGTGAAATCATGAAGATGAGTGTCTATTTTTCTTGTTTTGTGAGAAAAAAAACTATATTTTCACAAGATTTTCAACTTCCGACATACAAAAGTATTTTTTTTATTTAGAATTTCACTTTACAGTAAAAACAAAACTTGTGAATAATTTTGTTAGCTTTCCAATGACTATTTTTCAATTTTTTTTATTAAGATTTGATATGTCAATTTGACAATTGTTTAACAATATGTTCCTTAAACATGAAAGGAATTATAATGAGTTAGTTTTTCCCCCAACAATGTATCTATTATTAAAGTTTTGTTTTAACAAAAAAAATATACTGTAACAATCTACAAAGACTCTATTTTATTATGACTATAATTTTGAATCTAATAAATGAATATTATAATTTCTAGAATTTTTTGAAGTTGACCAAGATGAAAACATTGCAAATTTTAAACACATGTTTTCCCCCACCTTGTATCTATCTTAATTTTTACTTAAAAGTAAAATTTAAAAATACCCTTTTGAAAATAATAGTTAAGGATTATGAATATAATTTTTTCTAAATTTTTCATTGTGTATTTTAAGAGATACGGATATTTATTTCACTAAATCATAATGTCAGCTGAAAATATTATGCAGTGATTTTTAAAAAATAAATAAATAAAAAGAGATAAAAATAATGAAAATGAAAACAAATTATAGGAATCGAAAGTAGATTCAATTTTGAAAATGTTGGTGTCATTTTCGAAACCAGTTTCTGAGTATTTGCAGGAGTCTGCAACCTCCAAAGTTCAGGTAAGCTTGAGGGAATTCTCTGGTTTCTGCATACAGTCCCAATTTCTAGTTTTTGACCAAAATAATATTTCGGCCGAAAAACTAAATTCTAACAGAATCCGTCAAAATTAAACGGTTTCCAAGATTTTCGACCGAAAAGGACTTTTTTCGGCCGAAAGATGGTTGAGTGAATTCCATCAGCCGGAAAAAATGAAAAGACACGTTGTATCGTTTCATTTCGCACCAAATCATATAAATACACTTTCAACCAAACACATTTAACACAATTCATTGGTTGTTTGATGGTTTTATAGAGCACCTAAACAAAGTTTTGAATCATCTTTTTCATTTTTTTTGAATAAGGTAATTGATGTTTGTTCAAGTTCTTATTGGAATAACAATTTATATGTTGAGCATTTTTTCAAGGTGAAGCCTTTGTTGAACATAACTTTTACAAATAACTGTACTCATGAGAAACAAAAGTTTACACAAGAGAAAATTTGATCGCACTTGAGATGAAACTCACCATAACAATCAAAGTAAAGAGCATTATTGGAGAAATAAATGAGAACGTGCAAATGTTGAAGAAAGAAACAATGATAATGTAAATAGGGATTTTCAACAAGAAGAAGTCCAACCAAGTATGCATGCACATATTGTCTATATTAAAAGTATAGAATTCAAATTTAAAATATTGTTTAATATAATTGATTGTAATTACGATTTGATGTTTTTCAAAAAACATAAATATATTTTTATTGTAACGTTCATGAAAACATTGAAACTGAAATTGAAGCAGAAGACGTTGAAACCGAAATTGAAGTAGAAGACAAATCACCTATAGGTATGTACATAAATTTAGATAATACAAGATGAACACTTGTATATAGTTTAGTGAATTTATGTTCGGGTTTTGATTTTTAATATAAACTTTATGTTGGACATATTGTCATTGATGTCAACAATCAATCTAATGATTTGTTGTTATGATGAATTATCATTGTGATTTACCATAGATGAGATTGTCATTGATGTCAACAATATATTAGTTAGCAGAAGAAGCGAACAGTATTAATATCAAAGCTCAGAAGGGAAAACACAATACATAAGCGAATGAAGATCAAAGCTCATAAGGAAGAGCACATTGCACAATATATCAGTTAGTAGAAGAAGAGAACAATATGAAGCAATTCATGATTATTGTTGATAACGATACAATCAACAATGTTCCTATGATAAAAGCATAGAAGGAAGAGCGCATTTCATAAGTGTCGTCAAGATCTATGGAAATATTGAGAAGTTGACCAATGAACAGGAAAAGGGGAGAAGAATCAGCAACTGTCTGATCAAGAAATTGATGGTGTTGATTGTCTCATATAATGGACGTCAGTCATATGCGTGACCGTGGGCTTGAGGACCATTAGAGGATCGTGACCATCAGATCTGCAAGCCAGATCAATGGTAGGGTTGAATTGTAGGGGGAGAAATAAGAATTAAAGGATTCACTAGTTCCAATCCTACAATGGGTCTAGATCATAAGATCTCATAGACTCAAATATCGATGACTGTGGTTGATCCAACAAATGATAATTTTAAGCCATATTAAGTCATGACTGTTAGATGCACAATCGACAGATCAACGACATGGATAAATTGCAGATATCAGAAGGAGAATTAAATGACTCTCTAGTTCCAATCCCACAAGTGGCCTAGATTGTCAGATCTCATACACTCAAATATTGACGACTGTGGTTGATCCAACAAATGATCAGTTTTAGTAAGATTAAGTTGTGACCATCGGATGCCTAATCGCCAGATCAACAACAAGGACAGATTATGGAGATCGAAAGGAGAATTAAACATTGTGATATTTCCAATCCCACAATTAGTCCGAACCGTAAGATATTATAGCTTCAAACATTGACGACTGTGGTTGACTCACCAACAATGCACAATTTCAAATTGTGGATTTTGGGTGTTGAGTTAAATCACTCGCAATTTATGGTTCTGCAATCATCATCAACCATTGATATGATTTGAGTGTTTTCATTACCATTGGATCACTTTAAAGTGGAAGGATAGGATACATGGGGCTAAAGGATTGAGAATTTGATTATCCAAATACCCATCAGCCGCCGTGTCAAAACTGAATTCCCGTCAGCCGTCAGATCATTCTCGAGTGGAAGAATAGGATAAGTGAGGTAAGATCTGAGATCTCATTTATGCGAATTTTCGTCAACCATTGGATCATTCTAAGTGGAAGGATAGGATAAACCAGAAGAGAAACACCATAGATAGATCGAGCCATTGGTCTAAGAACATGATCAATGAACAACATTTAGTTCGGGTATAAATATGGGAGGAGGTTAAGCTCCGGAAAAATCTCACTTCATATTTTTCAGTTTGAGAGTTGAACTACCCGAAGCCTAAAATATGAAATGAATAAGGACCATCGAATTTGGAGGATATATGATGACCATGTGATCAAGGTTTTTTGTCAGTAGACCACATCAACAAGGACACATGGGAGAGCACATCAAAGGATCACATCAACAAACCATGTCTACAAGGACATGTGGCAGACCACATCAACAGACCACACCAACAAGAACGTATGGGAGACCATGTCAGCAAGGACGTGTGGAAAACCATGTCAGCAAGGACATGTGGTAGACCATGTTAGAAGACCACGTTATCAAGTACACATGGAATAATCATATGATGACAAGTGTCAAGAGAAAATTGGCTCATGCCATGTCAACAAGTGACGTAAGAAAGTTACGTCATTCTGGGAGAATTACTTCAGAAGTTTCACCACCAAGAAATGTCAAAAGTCCCGAAGGACAAAGTTATGAAGTCACTCTCAGTCCTCGATCTGAGATACCCTTCGGATACTATTCTAACCATTAGATCAAGGATATGAATATGTGTCACATCATGATATCTACATAGACAGACCACATCAACAAGAAAATGTGACAAACCACGTCAGCAGTCCATGTCAACAAGGAAACATGGAACAGTCAGAGAATGACAAGTGTCAACTTGAATCGACATTTCATGTATGTGTAAGTCACGATTCAGAGTGACATGTGGAAGCTACTCAGATCATGACACATCATCAAGTGATGTAAGAAAGTTACATCACTCCGATAATTTTACCACCAACACTTTCCCAAAGTCCCAAAGTCTCGAATGCTAAAGTCCCAAAGTGGACACGAGATGTACGATCTGAAGATCACTTCGGGAGAATTATCATCCGTCTATCTACTATAGTTGAAGGATAGTGTAAGTGGAAGAATTAACCAACAACGAGTGGTCTCCACCACTTATGAATTACTCAGTAGGTGATCACTTCGAAGGAAACAAGGGGTTGAGATTTGAAATATCCAAAGTCTAGAGACCCGAAGGAGATCTCAACCGTTGATCCGAAAGGGACACACTTCAGTGGATTGAGAGCTCTAGAATATTGACATACTGAGGAAAGAAGGGGTTGAGATTTGAAATCTTTGAAGTCCTGTGACTCGAAGGAGATATCGACTATCGATCTGATGTTGGATGTACTCTCAACCGTTGATCAAAATACAGTGGAAGGATAGTGTAAGCATAATAGACGAAGTCGCGGAGTAAAAGGTGGTCATCCATCTCATTGCTTGAATAAGTCCTGGTTGTTGGATTAATTAATGAAGGATATATGTAAGGATATAATATGACAATTGATCTAGTTCCATGATATAAATGTGAACTGTCTGATCTGTTCGACGAAATCGTATTCGAGAGATTTGAAATTTTGGAAGTCGTGAAGATCCAAAGGGTTAAGTCTCGAAGTTCTGACAAATGTCCATATCATCAAGAGATTGAATCATGACCATTGAATTGATAAGCACTCAAGCGCTTGTCTTGCCTCACGTGGGGTCACTACCGTTGGTCATATCGTAAAGAGATTTAAAGGGAAGAATGTAATGCGTCGCTTAAATTAATAAGACTATGGTTCTACACCAATGATCATATGAACATGGTTTGAAGGAAGCATCAATTTCTATTATCATAGAGACGAAGGAAATCGATCCATGCCTGTGATCAATCTATAAAAGTAAAAGGGGATGCCAGGTTTAGCATTGAAGACCCGAAATGATGATCTCTGGTGGTCCCAAAATTTGTTGTACATAAGCAATTTAGTTATAAATTGTTGCACAAGTCGGCTTAATAACTTAAAAAAAATTTGGGCATAAGCAACTATAAATACAACCATGATTGGTTCACTGGATGGTGCACTTGTGAAAGACAACGAGCTTGTGTAAAAGAGAGGCTCGCTAAGGAAGAGATACCTACGGAGAAAAATGATGGGGATGCGAACCTGAGGTCCATGCGAATATGAGAGAGAAGAAGAAGTGAAGAAGGCACGAATATTAGAGAAAAGACAAAGTGAATAAGGCACAAATATCAAAGGAAAGACGAAGTGAGGAAGGCGTGAATTTCAGAGAGAAGATGAAGTGAAATAATGAGTTTTGATGCTATAAATCTGATCAGGAAACATAATTGATTAAATAATGGATCACTACTACTAGAGTTGGTTGAGCTACTATATGAACTCTATTCGGATAGGTTGCGTTCTATCAGCAAGATGGGTCTTGTGGCAAGCTGGGTCTGCTTGAGAGTAGGTGCTCTCCGAGGAGTTGGTGCTCCTTACTTCAGCTGGTGCTGATACAGAATAGTTGGTGCTGGGAAAAGTCATATTACTATATTCACACACACACACATATATACATATCAATTATACAAAAGCTTACACAAACATATGGTATCTCTTGTCCATTGTGATTATGGTTTAATTGTTCTTAATTTGTTCAATTATGTTTTAGCTGCTAACTTGTAAGAAGAAAAGTTAGAAAAGTCCACACAGTAATTCACCCCCCTCTTAGTGTGGGCAGTGTGTTAAACACTTTAAATTGAAATATGAAGGAGAATATATCAATATTGATGATGAAATATTAGAAAATGTTGATATTGACAAATTTGGGAAGAAAGAAGCTAAGAATTCTATAATATATCGAACTAAGAATACATATAATGCTTTTTTCAAAGATGAATCAGTAATAGTACAAGCTCAACTTCTACTCTGTCTAATAAAGTCAAGAAATTTAAAATAAGCTACATCATTATTAGGTATTCAAAATTTGAGAAAAGATACAAATGTGAAACAGAATGTCTTTGACAATATAACTAATGTATTAAAGTCTTTTCGAAAATCTTGAAAAAAAGATGCGAGTGTTGCACGTAGAGTGATACAAACAATAGTTGTTTCATCTAGCCATATAAAAAATCGTTTGACATGACATATGGAAAAAATGATAAGAACGTCAAGAAAAACATTGTACAAATATATAATATTTTGATTGCAAATAGATGCAAATGATGAACTCACTTGTTGGACAGTGATTTCTAGACAACCCTACAAAGATAAACTTGTAGAAAATGTTAAAGAATTGGCCCGTAATTATTGGTTGACAAAATCTCATGTTTCACCACATAAAAGGGATGTGTTGCAACTAATAATACCATGAAAAACATATGAAGAATATCCAAAGCATATATTTCCAATGATACAAATAGAATTTTTCAATAAGTTCAAAGAAGAGAACAAACAATTTAAAATTTCCATCAATACATTTGTGCAAAAAAAACCATGGTTAGTTAGACACATCATTGTTCATGACACTTTTTGCTGTTGTTATCATGTGGAATTTGATTTGTATTACGACACTTTTCTTGATTTTGGTAAAACTTTATGGCCAAGTTCACCTCCTCCTTCCACATTCTGTGCTTTTATATCTGAAATTCTATGTGAAAGAGAAGGTGATGAATTATTTACAAAAAAAAATGTGTTGGTGGAATGAAATGTGATCATTGTGGAAATCTAAGTTTGTTTCACTAAAAGTATCCTATTGATATGAATGATCAATCATTTTCTAATATAACAATCAATTGGAAGAGATATGAATATATCAATAGCATGGCTCCACATTCTTCAAATGTTATTTCCAAAAGAATTGATTTGAAAGTAGATAAAATCTATGTGATAGATTTTTTGAAGAAGTTTGAGGAATAAATTTATAAATAAACCAAGCATTCACATAGAGTTCTATGGAAATACCTACAATTCAAAAAATCCTGTGAAGTGTTTCCACCAGGGACAATTGTGTCTATAGTTGATTTTGTAGAGAATTACACATTCACTGCACAAAAATAAATACAGAGTGAATATTATCATTTTGATCAATTCACTATATTTTTCCACGTTCTATATAGACATGCTCAATGGAGTCTTGATAACATAGAAAACACCAATGACAATCGACATGCTACTATAAAGAATATCACTTTTATATAAGTGATGATCAAGCACACGACACACATTATGTACAACATTATTTTGATAAATTTTATGATTCATTGAAAGAATGCAGAATTGGATTCGATCGACATTGGATATGGTCATATGTGTGTGCAGGTCAGTTCAAATGTTCACGATCATTCTATTGGTTGTGTCATCTTCATAAAAAATCTAACATTACACATTGTTGTAATTTCTTTGAGACTATTCATGGAAAAGGAGAGCACAATGGTGCAGGGGCATGTGTAAAAAGAGAACTTCGAAGGTATCATATGAACCCTCATGCCAATCGATTTGAATCCGTTGATCAAGTTGTTGAATGGTGCAAAATGGAGCTAACCCATGAAAATAATCTGTCAAGGGATGTGCACAAGTGTGTCTATATATACATGTTATACATGTACATAGGATATTTTTATTCATGTGTTCAAATTTATATTCAATCTTAAATCATTTTCTTGAGAGATTTCAAGTTAACAAGTTCTTGTCTTGTGCAAGTTTTTTTTATATGTTAGAATCCAATATGTAAATAGATCAATTTCATATGAAGTTGATACAATACACGGGGGTAAAATCATGAAGCTGGGTAACACTTTCGTGACAATCGGGTCTCCAAAATTTCTAGCGGCAATTTTTCGGCCGAAATATTATTCGGCCGAAAATTCTCACGTCAAATTTAACGGTGCCGTCAAAATT
Organism: Picea engelmannii; assembly: GCA_009831015.1. Classification (NCBI taxonomy): domain Eukaryota; kingdom Viridiplantae; phylum Streptophyta; class Pinopsida; order Pinales; family Pinaceae; genus Picea; species Picea engelmannii. The sequence continues at coordinate 10,277 of ML833043.1, forward strand.
CGTGTACAATGTTTTTTGAATGAATTATTTTCCCGTGGTAAGAATATTTCGGTCGAAATACTTTTCGGCCGAAACGTTTATTTTTTAACGGATTCCGTTAAAAACTAGGTTTCGGCCGAAAAGGTGAAAATGGGACTGTTTGCAGGAAACTGCAAATTCTCTCCATCTTACTTCATCTTTGGAGGTAGCGGACTCC
>ML833043.1:19911-39516 GCA_009831015.1 Picea engelmannii
TATATATATATATATATATATATATATGAGCTAAATGTTTAATTAAACCAAATATAAATTTTATTTTAAATCATAATTTCCCAATAAAAAAAATTTAAATTTCAGATAAAAAATGTTATAAACAATAATTGTACATTGACTATAAACAACAGTTCCAAAATAATATAGTAAAAATATATTCTAACATTTATATTATTAAAATCTATTATAGTAAAAATCTATTCTAACATTTATATTATGAAAATATATTCTAACATTTATAATAATTTGGGTAAGTGCATCTATGATATCACTGTGACAGAGTGCACAGACAAACTTAGGAAGATTCTCCTAGGTCAAGTTCAGAAGATTTGTTGAAATGTTTGACTTTCTAAATAGAGATGCAAGTTCAGATTACATTTTTTTATTTTCTTGAATGAAGATGCAAGTTCAAATTTCATTTTTTACTTTCTTGAATGAAGATGCAAGTTCAAATTGCATTTCTGCTATGAACTTTCCATTGTTTTCTTATCAGTTTTCTTGGGTATCGTTAATTATGTTCTATTTCCGAGTATTCATAGTCTTCAACCCGTCTTTATTGAAAATGGAAGCTAGATTGACATTTGGAGGAATCGTAATTGGTATCTCAATTCATGGCATTGAAGTTAGACATTTGGATTTAAATTTGTTATTTCTTATCGTTTTGTAAATGAGACATTGACATGAACTATTCACTTATTGTATCTTTTTTTTACAGTGCAAAGTACTGTAACATATTTTAGTTGTGGGAATAATTGCAGTGGACATTTTCCAAGTGTTTCAAGGTTTATTTATATCTGTTGTATGTGATATTTTGTAGATTTTAAAACTATTCTTTCTTCTAGTTTTGTAAATGAGGATTTGACATGAAATATCGATGTCTTTTATCAGTTTTTCTATCAATGAAAAGTGATTGTTACATATTTCGGTGTATCTATTATGGAAGTTGAGGGAATACTACCTATAAGCATTGGAACATAGATTGGAATAGGAAGTTAATTGAATACAGGGAAGAATGATTTATTTTGAAATGATTTAGATGCCACTGAAGGATTGGTGGAACAATGTAAGTCTTATTTGTAAAGTCTCATTTTAGAAGCTTTTGCAAAATTTCAGTGCTTTCCTATTGAAGGACTACCATGTTGTGTTATTGGTATCTATTTGATCTAAAGTTACATCTTGATTGTATATTGATCAATTTTGTAGTATTCTCCCATAGTAATGAGTTATTTGATATGAACATGACCATAAATATTTCTAAAACATAAATGTGAAGAGAAACAATCATCAACTGTCTTCCTTGACCTCAAAGAACATACCAATATCAATGATTGAATATGAAAAATAATGATCATCTTTGAATTCGGGAAGATGATCAATTTACAACTTAGAAAGTAGCAAGGCGTCATTCACAAATGACAATGACTGTATCAATAAACTAGAAACAGGGGAATAAGCCCAAAATGATGAAGATTGCCATTAATCATCACACAATGATCAATTAGTTATAGGACAAGAGATATATTTTGACTTAATGAAATCAACGAAAAGAAGACAGTGACGGTAGGAGACACATTGATAATTTTGAACTTCATCAATTGAATATCAAGTGCATTGTCTATCTGGAACATTTGGGGTTTTCATTTGTTCTGTAGATAAATTCTTTACACTCGGTTGGGCCTCCATTTTCTTTGTCTTTTCGTTGTTTCATGTCTAATATATTGATGCTACAATTGTCTTTATCATTAATAAAACAAATAAAGAATTATATTCCAATGTTTGAAAGTAAATAAAATCAATTACAATTATTAAATTTTGACAACTGAATACCATATTTATTTCTCAAGTATTAACATGACGGAAGTAACTTGTAAGAACCTATGTACTAGATGCAAGGGTACACCAAGAAGGATTAACCTATAGTTGTATAATAAAGGATTCATAAGAGTACAGTGCATTAATATACAAAGGTAGAAACCTATTTAATTAATTGAGAATAAGAAAGTTGTACTATCTATTCTCAAAATTATTTATATTTTAGTTATCTTCAATAAGAAAACAAATATAGATTTAATAATATTATTTATCCTTTTACATTCCTATCTAGTTGTCACTTAAATATTTAAAAAAGTCTCAACCATGTTGATTCATTATTTCAATCCCTTAAGTTTTCAATTCCAAATTATAGTTAAAGAACCTGATGCTCATAAGGACAACCAAAATGTTAACGCTAAGTATACTCTAACTAATCTTAATTTTAGAATCAGTCAAAAAAATCCCAACTGATAGTAACAAAAGGTATTTGAAATTAAGGTAAGGCGTTCTAAACAAGGTGATAGTCCTTAGATCCTTTACGTTAGAGATAACCCATAAATTCTATTTTATAGAAATCATCACAGGAATAACAACAAGGGAATTTGATCGTGTCAATCTACCATAATGAATAACTAATTGTTTAAAAGTACAAAAATATTACCCAAAGTTCAACATATAATTAAAATAGGAAGAAGTGAACTATTAGAAGGTTTTTGATTGGTTTTATGAGAGAGGATCAGAGCATCTAGTCAACAGGATTGTATGAGAGAATGAGTACTCAAGCATAATATCATGTGGATTGTGGACTATGAATGTGACTGTGACATAATCCTATGGACTGTGGATTGTGACTTGGACGAAGGGGGCCAGCCCTATGGCTAAGCCGTGGGCATGCCCACAGCTTAGCCACAATATTTTCCCCCCATGGCCAAGTCACAACCTGCAGATAAATTGTCTATGTATTTAGAAAAACTATCAAAAAAATTTGGAAGACCTATTAATATGAAATGCATGAAGGCAACGGATTGAAGAAAAAATTCTACAGAAGTTTGTAATATCTTTTAATATGAAACATTAATTTGAAATTTTTCCATTGGCAGGAGAAGAGTTGTTAAAGATTTCTATTTACAATAAAAAAAATTGTTTACAGTAGAGATTTTACGATTTTTTTCAACTTGTTTTTTAAAGTTCTTAAAGAGTGGATCACCTGGTAATTTTTTATTCAATGGAACTACGTTCATCTAATAAAAAAATCATCATTTAAAATGAAGTGCGGTCAAATTTTTTAACTGTAGTTCATCATATAAAACAAATTGTTGTCAAAATGTTTAACTATAATATAAAATGAATTGTTGTCAAAATGTTTAACTGTAAAATGAAGGAAAGTACAAAAATTTAACAGTCACAGCCCGTAGACTGTGACTTGGCCATGGGGGGCCAACCCTGTGGCCAAGTTGTGGGTGTGCCCACGGCTTGGCCATAGGGATGGCCCCCCATAGCCAAGTCACATTCAAAATACACAGTCAAAATTAAATTAAATTAAAATTAAAATTTACAGATTAGGCTTACCTCCAGCGCCAACCAACCATCCACCCGCAGGACCATGCCAAACACATCAAAACCTAACATGACCATGCAAAACACTCACTCAAACATGACTTCCCACCAAAACTCACTCACACTACACTCTCACAACCAATAACTCAGAAACCCGAAATAGTTACGATGTGTGGTAAATATATAAACCTTTTTTCAGCCGAACGAATGTTTCGGCTGAAAATATATTTCGACCAAAACAATATTTCGGTCGAAATAACATTTCAGCCTAAATATTCTTTCTGTCGAAATATCTTTTCGGCCAGAATACCTTTTGGCCGAAAAGAGGTTACCAAATGAAAAAAAATAGTCCGGATAAAATTGTATAGGAAGATCGAGGGCATCGTCATAGTACCATTCAATTTGACGTTCAGAGGTTCGACCAAAAAATTAGATCTTTCAGCCAACAATTTTTCTTTCGAAATTTTGGAGGTCGGATTGTCACAAAAGTGTTACCCACCTCCATGAATTTACCCTTTGGTATCTTGGACAAACAAGAAACAATCATTTGTATCATTGTCTACAATTGAAGTAGAGTATATTGATGCAAAATCATGTTTTACATAGGTCTGATGCATGAAACAAATATTGAAAGATATACAGGTTGAGTATGATGATCCCATTTCGATATTTTACAATAACACAACAACCATCAATATCTCAAAGAATCCAATGATGCCCTCCAAGACGAAGAACATTCCGATCAAGTTTCATTTTCTATAGGAACAGGTTACAAAGAAGAAAATTTGAGTTGATTATGTTGGTACCAAAGAACATATTGTAGATATATTTACAAAACCACTTCCAAGGGAATATTTTGAGTAACTTTGCTGGAAAATCGGAGTAGTTTTTTCCCCACAATGAATTTTGAATGCTTTTCTTATATGTCATAGATTTACCTTAGGAAGAACCATGAAGAGGACATAGGACAATTCAGTTAGGCGTATCATCACCAAGGAGAGTTCAATGAGGGGGAGCATCTGAAGGGAAGTTACCTTTTCCCATTGATGTCAAAGGGGGAGAGATTTTAGATACATGTAGATAAATCATAGAGGCATGATTATATGGGGAGAGATGGTCACAGGAAGAGCATGAGTGTCATGCCTTCAGTGTTGCATTATAATATTTCCATCAATAAAGGGAGGATATTATTGATTAATTCGGTTGGTTTTCATTGATGTCAACCCTTTAAGTAAGTTTGTTAGAAAATTATGGTAGCCCCATAAGTGTGGATAAGTAACCCATGTTTATATGAGGAATAATGTAATTAATATCAATAAATTTGTAGGAAATATTATCATATATGGATAGTAAATGTCGTTTCATTTCTGGTGATATGTGGTATGCCACCTATTTCCTCACGGTTGAGGAGATATGGCTCAGTGAAGTTGGAGAACCCTCGTGAGTTATCTAGAGGCCCCTAGAAGGTCAAAGAAGTCAATTATTCTAGAAGATTTTAAAAGAAGTTTACTGGTCATAGTGGTTGTAACTAGGAGTTAATCATGAGTAAAGTTGTTGCAATAAGAAAATGATTAAAAATAAATTAGTTACAAGAAGAAGTGGTGAGTTTACTATTTATGGTAAAGTGGTTGCAACTGGGTAAAGTGGTTGAAAGTGGGTTAGCCATAAAAGAGGGAATTTGGGTAAAGAGTTAGAATATAACCCCTAAAGGAAGCTACTTGGATAGTATAAATATGAGAGAAAGGGTCTCCCATTAGCACCTAATTGATCATATTGAATATCTACTTTACAAAATTCAATGGGCAAGTATAATTGAGAAATCTAAAGAAGCGAGTCTAACGCAACAATGAGAGAAGCTGGAGGATCGAAGGGTCAAGACTATGGGTACTAAACTAGGGTTTTATTGAAGACATTTGTAGGGTTGTAGTACTAGAAGGACACATAAATCTGCAGACCATAGTGGGACACAACACGGATACCTGCAAGTTCACTGAAGACAGATAATAGATTTGTTTCCAAAGCTGAAGGAGAAGAAGATTAGATATATCATCAATGTCAAGTTGTAGAGCTAAGAAGAGGCTACAAGAAGTTCTAATAGTGAGAAGGTACAATAGAGCTATCTACAGTAACAATAGGTATGTTATATGATTATATTAAGTAGATATTTGGTGAATGCTTGGGGTATAGCCATGAGAGATTGAGATTTTTTCCTTGAAGGACTATTGGTTGTATGGTATATTTTGTATCATAAATATCTATAGAGATACATTGTAACTATATTGGTTATTTGTTGTTGGGATACTTCATTGGGCATCGTGTTAAGACATATCTTGTATGGTTTAGGGTTTATGGTTGAGACATATTGTTATTAGTACAGGTTGTGATTGTATAACAATGATGGTTTGATGTATGGTTATTGTAATGGTTTCTTATATCAAACAATATGAGTGAGACACATGTATGAACCTAGTGCATGGTTGTGTTAGATATACTTGGATATTGGATGATTATTATCTACTATCAGATTAGCGAGTTTGTGAGTAGATATAGAGAGATCAGACAGTGACCGAGATTGAGATAGTGACACAGATAGAGTGGCATAGATAATATTAGTGATACTAGTATATCTTTGTTCTAGTTTACGAGTTGTATAAAACAAAGGCATGGGAATCTATGAGTTGCAGTAGGGACAGACACAAACATCTGCGTGTTACATAATAGACAAGTTGCAAATCTACAGTGTTCTACACGAAATATTTGAAGAATATTGGTACAAGTTGTGACACATTTTCAGTGACAGATGTGACAATGAAAAAGTTGGTAAATTGTGGTTAAAAAGGATTAAAAATCATTGTTATTGATTCACCCCCCCCCCTTTCAATAACCAAACAAGGGGAACATAGTTGGTGGATTGGGGTAGTTGTAGAAGAATTAGCTTGTTGTGGGTTGAGTTAGGTTATGAGTAGAAAATAGAGAGACACTGATTTCTTTTTTATCTATAAATTGTTGTTGATATTCCATTGGAATAGTTCATCACAACAGATTTGATAAATAAAATTGAAATCTACACAAAGAAGGTTAAATTCATTTAGATTCTAGAATATTTAGTTATTGAATTTTTGGTTATGCATGAAATAGATAAAATGTGGAAACTAGAGAATGGTAAAATACAATCACACACCATCCACAAGATAACACAAAGATTTTCTCTGGGAATCCCTTATGGGAGAAAACCCAGACAAAAGGTGAGGTTTCTCTGCTGTCTTTTCTCTGTTATGGAAATAATTAAAGTACAAAAGGGAAGGCAGTCTCCATGGAGTTAACTAAGACCTGTGGCCTATTAGGTTGCTATAGAACATTAACCCCCTCTATTATCCTCTCTAATTTCCTACTCCTAGTTGTTACGCTCTGCTAGGGAAACAAATACAATAACCTATAATGGAAACCCTTCTCTGCCTAGTGGCCTAGTATTTAACATAGCCTAGTATTTAACATAGATTGATATCCATCTAGGGGTAGGTTTTTAACTTCATCAACCGTCAATTATGGTAGGTTTTTGAAACTTTTAGAAAATTGTTGAAATTCCTCAGTTGTCTAGCCTCATATGCATGAGTAATGGGGGTTGACATGGAATCCTCTCATACCATGGTGGTTAACATGACATGTCAGCTTGTGGGAGGCATAAATTTTCTATATGAACTATGATAGACACACAGTCTACACCGTTGGAAAGGTCGTAGAGTGTAGAAAACCTCAAGGGAGTGGAACAATTTATGGACCCCAAAAGCCACAAAAACATCATTTAATTGCTCAAAATGGATCTGAAAGGTTTCAAACCCCAATTTTCCAAACTAGGACTTGCCACTAAAATGACCTTACAAGTTGATTCCCCCATTTTTTACACTCTTAAAGCATCGCAATAGATGAAATATAATATAATTATCCAATCTGGATCATACGTCCCCATTTATGAAGTTTGGTCCCCAAAATCTTTACTGAATGAGGTGAGGAAATTTTTCCTCTACCTTCTCCCTAGAGTACCACTTTTATTTTCCTGGAAGTTGTCCTTTCAACCCAATCTACCAAATTTCATGATTCCCTTGTCTTGTAGTTCTGGATCGCTTTTGGAAAAATGTGTCCTCTATTAAATCTTTCGGAGCATATGGTGCTAATCCCTCTATGGAAGGAAGGAAATGATCCTCTTCTTGATCCAACATGGAAGGGTCATAGAGTTTGAGATTATCCACATTCACTACTAAGTAAATGCACATGTATGGAGGTATAGTGAATCTGTAAAAATTATCTCCCACCTTTTCCAATACCTCAGAAGGACCATACTACAAAGCCTTTATCTTCTTACCAGGACCCTGTAGCCTTTCCTTATTCATCTGTAATCATACTTTGTATCCCACTCTAAATTTTATCTCTATACTATGTTGGTTATGTATAGCCTTTTACTTTTCCTATTACTTATTCAATGTCTTTTTTACTTGCAAATGGATCTACCTAATATTTAAAAAAAATTAAAAAAATTAATGCATCTCCTGTGAGGTCCTCTCTCACTCCTCCTTGTTTTCCATATACAACATCTAAGGGTGAAGGTGGAAAACACATGAAGCAAGGTTCAAAAGGTGGCTTACCAGTAGAAGTGTGTATTTATCTATTATAAGATTGTTGTATATAGATAAAATTTTCATCCCAAGTCTTCGGATGCTTCTGATTGTAACCCCTCAAAATTTGCACCAAAGTCTTGTTGACTACTTTCGTCTACACATCTGTCTGTGGATGGAATGTTGTAGACCTCTTCAACTTAGTGTTCATATTGTCCCTCAATGTAGTCCAAAATGTACTAAGAAATTTGGTATCCCTATAAGAGATGATGCTCCTTGGTGTCCCAAAGTGCACCCAAACATGTTCAAAGAACATGTTTCTTTCTTCCTGTCCTTTGATGGTATTTTTACAAGGCGTGAGAATGCACATTTTTCTGAACTTGTCAACTACCACAAATAAATAGTCATCTCCCTTCAACATGGTTGGTAAAACTCCCACAAAATCCATGGAAACTATTTCCCTAGGTCAATTGGGAACATATAAGGGATGGTATAGACTTTACTTCCTACTACTAGTCTTGCTAGTACAAGAAAGTATACATCCTCTAATATACCATGCTACATCTTCTTTCATTCTAAGCTAGTACACATACCTTTGTAAATTGGTAACTATCTTCCCAACACCAAAATTTCCTCCAACCTTGGAGGTGTGAGCCTCTCTAATAAAGCACAATGATTCACCTTTAGGCACATAGAGCTTGTCGAGCTTGAAGAGTAAACCATTTTGGAAATGATAGTCAACCTTATCATCACCTTATTCTATATGAATTTGGCCATGTAGTTGTTGAAACACCTCCTTGAATTCCTCATCTTCTATGTAGGCCTCTTTATATGCATCATGGGTAAAAGCATCCATGTGCATCAGAGTTCCCAAAGTTGTATTCATGTATGTGGGTGTACGTGAAAGCGTGGTTTCCAACTTGTTTGTGTTCCCCTTCTTATACTTGATGAATAGATGAAATTGTTGTAAAACCAACATCCACTTGTAATGCTTGGTTTGTTGTAGCTTACTCTAGGCATGCAATTACTATAGTGGTTGGTGATATGTGTGGATGATGGTCTCCTTTCCCATCATATAGTGCTTCCACTTCTTGATAGCTTGAAACATGACATATAGTTCCTTGTCATAGGTAGATCATTTGAGAAATTCCCCATGAAATATTTCAAAATGATAGCATAACGACCTTCCTCCTTGCATCAAAATGACTCCCATGGAATACCCACTTGCATATATCTCCATTTCGAAGGGATTTTCCAATTTTGATAGCGCAAGCACTAGTGCTTGAATGATATTTCTTTTAATATCATCAAAGTCTTTCTATTGATTCTTCCCCCAATGAAAACTCTTCCCACTGGTTGTTACTATGTTGAGTGGTGAAACTACCAATGAAAATGAAGCTATGAACTTCTGCAATTATTGTGCTTCCCCAAAAAAACTCCAAACTTCAATGAAATTTGTAGGAACCAACCATTTCATGATGGCCTCCATATTTGTGAGATCTATATTGATCTCCCATCCACCAATAAGATACCACAAATACACTAAACAATGTTGGGAAAACTCACATTTCTTGATATTGGCCAACAACTGGTTCTTTTTCAGAGTCTCTAACACCTACATAAAATGTGATATGTGTTCCTCCTAGGTAGCGTTATAAACCAATATATCATCCAAATATAAAATAACAAATGAATATGTATAAGGGAATAAAGCATCATTCATTAGTCTCATAAATGTAGTCGATGCATTGCATAAAACAAATGGCATAACCAACCACTCATACAAACCTTACCTTATCTTTAAGGTAGTATTCTAGGTATCTTCTTCCTTGCCTCATACCTAGTGATATCCTAATTTAAAAATCAGCTGAGTGAAGTACTTTGAAGGATCAAATCATGTCACTGAGAGGGGGGGTGAATCAGTGACACAACAATTATATCAATTTTTCAATTATTAATGCAAACATAATTTTAACACAATATTTTATCGTGGAACCCAATTGGTAAAACCAAAAACTCTTTTCTATTAACTACAAAATTTGTTGGATCATGTTGTCATTGATTCCAATGGTTTTATTGATTGATGTCAAGTGATTGATTGATGTCAAAGTATTGATTGATTGATGATTGATGTAATATAATATGTATTGTCCTTGATGATAATGCATAGATGAAGATGGATCAATGAGTTTTCATTGATATGATGAAGATGGATCAATGAGTTGTAATTGATACATGATGAGAATGGATGAACTCCAAAGTGGTCCACTTATGGTGAAATCCCTCACGGGAAGATGCTTTGTGGATTGAGTTATCCTAGAAGAATGGTTGGAGGACCCATGCTTGTATGTGGAATAACGAGATGAATATCAAGGAAATTTTTGGTGAAACTATCCTAGATGGATAGCTCTTGTCATTCCATTTTCGGTGGTATTTGGAATTTCACATAACTCCTCATGGTTTGAGAGTTATGACTGTACGAAGATGAAGGACCCCCACATGAAGGCTTAAATCCCCCAAGGTCAAAGAAGTCAAAGTGACCTAAAAGAAAAATCATTATTTAAATGATAAAGTAAAGTGACAAAGTCAAGGTGGATTATTTAAATAATAAAGAGAAGTGAAAAAATCAAGAAATGATAAAGTAAGGTGGAAAAATCAAGAAGGAATATTTATAGAAAGTGGTTAACCCTAAAAATAAGGAAAATAGGTTAAGTGACCTAGAAATGGGTTAAGTGACCTAAAAAAAGAAATCATTATTTAAATGATAAAGTAAGGTGACAAAGTCAAGGTGGATTATTTAAATAATCAAGAGAAGTGACAAAATCAATAAATGATAAAGTAAGGTGAAAAAATCAAGACAGAATATTTAAACGATAAAGTATTGTAGAACTTTCTATTTATGGAAAGTGGTTAACCCTAAAATAAGGAAAATAGGATAAGTGACCTAGAAATGGGTTAAGTGACCTAAAAATGGGTTAAGTGACCTAGAGGATGAAAGTATAAATAACATAGCAATGGTCTCTTGTAGATCATCCTTTTTGTGGATCAATGGAGAGCTTCTTGTGAGAATATCTTTTGAAGTATTGATGGAGAGCTTCTTGTGAGAGATTCTTGAGAATTTTTGGTGTGGAACACTTGACAATATTGAATATATATATGTGAATGAGGTAACCAAGGATATATAAGCCTAATTTCAGAAGGAAGGTGAATAAAAGAGGGCTGGAATTGAAGGGAGGATAAATTATTTTCATGATGCTTTCTAAGGTATGTCATTTACAAGTCATCTCACCATTTTCACTATATATTTTTTTCTATAATGATTCAGACCATGGGATTGATATGAAATTGAGGAAACATATCCAATTATATGTGGTAAAAAATGAATCTTTTGGGTCATTTCGGTTTTGGAGATACACTCCGTGGAAAATAGGGTTTATGGCTAGTCCTGAAACTAGTCTAAAACAAGTGTTTCGGGTAAAAACGTCATAAATTCTTCATAAAAGATACAACTTTAGTGAGATAAATTGTGTTGGTTATATTACAATATTTAATATGTTTTGTAAAAGTTTCATATATATTCAATAAATATTCTGTGCGGAGCACGCTCTATAAGGTCGCTCTCTAGAATAAGCTAGAATTCAGCAAGGTATGCCATTTTTTCTATAACTCCTTTTATGATAGGTTCCAAGTACTGAAACATGGAGGAATTGCATAAAACACACTGAAGAACATTGTGTATCCGTTTCAAATCTTTATTCATTACAGGTACAAAGTTATGATTATTTCAAGTTGGGGTTGTTGACTAATCCAAAACTAGTCATGGTTGAGACAAGCAGTTGATGAGTTGGAACATACATGAGGTGTATAGTTTATGATGTTGGTACATATTGATGAGTCATTGTTGATTATTAGTTGACACATTATTGGTATATACTTGGTACATGGTTGGATGCACTTGTTTATGGTACAAGTTGATTACAGGTTGTTTGTCACAGGTTGGTGCATGGTTGATGCACTTGTTTATGCTGACAGATTGATATATGTTGAGGATTGTTGTCTCATATCAGTTCGTGCTAAGAATGTAAGAAAATTCTTTCATATAGAGCTTGTGATCTTGTAGAGTTGTACTCTATTCAATTGTTTCTGAAAAACCCCTGGATTGAAGTCCATAATAAAAAGAAAAATTGTACATACATCTAATGTTCTTTGTGTTCCTTGTGGAGATTATTTGTTGATGATATGTTGTTGATATGTATTCACATCTAACTGATTATAAATGACAACAATGAGTAATGAGAAAATGTTGAATGTTAAATAAGGATATTTTCTGTAAGAGGGAAGTTTTGGGAAAAAGATCCCCACACTCATTCACCCCCCCCCCTCTAAGTGTGGTACGTGTGTCCAACAAAATTTGTTTTACATGTTACATAGAAGGAATATTTACTTGCCTTTCGATCAACACCAATGGATCAGGATGCACCCACACCCTGGTTCACCAACACCAACTAGTAAAAGGATATGACCCCCTATTTAGTCAGGTACAACTGACAAGGAAGCACCATTTCCCTCTGCAGGCACCAACCTACCCTTGCACCACCCAACCACCCTTAATACATAAGTATCTTCATCTTTTCTTCTTGGAATCTGCTTCAGATTTTGGTCTTCTGATCTAGACTGCAGAGACACTTTCTTCTCCCACTCTTTCATGTTTATATATTCTTCAAAACAACATGAGTGTGAAACACTGTGCCCTTTCACACATTTTTAATTAACTTAACCATAATATATATTATTATTTTCACTATGATGGATTTTCCTAAATTGATCACTTATGGATCAATTTCATCCATTAAATTTGATCCTAAATCTTTGTTATTTTCATAGAGATGAAATTCCATGGAGGCGCTTCCTTCAAACCATCACATATGACCATGTGTTACAAAACCACGGGCTTACCAACTATTGTTTCATATCATAATTTCCTTTTAAAACTCTTATAGTATATGACCATCGACGACGATCAAACGCTAAGTAAGACAAGCACTTGAGCGCTTATCATTTCAACGGTCATGATTCGATCTTCTTATGAGATGGACGGCTGATGAATTTCCTCCCTTCAGAACTTCGGGTTTTCATCCTTTCAAAACTTTTGAATAAGGTTTTTCAAACAGATCAGATGGTTAAAGTTTATTTCACGGATACATATCAACGGTCAGCTTTAATCCTTATGTTCATCCTTTCATTGCTAAATCCGACGACTATGACTTAATCAAGCATTAAGATGGATGGCCACCATTTACTCCGGGTCTTTGAACTTCAGAGATTTCATATATCAACACCTTCTTTCCTCTAGAGTTATAAGCTACTGTGGTAAGTCATAATATGGTGAAGACCACTTGCCATCAATTAACATTTCATCTTACACTATCCTTCCACTATAGTAGATCGACAATCGAGCATACATCCGACATCATATATCCTTCGAGTCTTCGAACTTCGGAAATTTCAAATCCCAAACCACTTCTTTCCTCCGGAGTGATGTCACTTACTTACGTCAATTGATGATGTGTCATGATCCTAGTAGTTTCGATGTGTCACTCGGATTTGTGATTTGCGCGTAATTGAAATGCTGAATCAACTTAAAACTTGCCATTTTCTGATTGCGCCACGTGTCCTTGCTGATGTGGATCCTCATGTGGCACATGTTCATGCTGACGTGGTCTGCCACACGTCCTTGATGACATGGTCTGCTAACCAACAACCCCAATCCAATGGTCCTTGTATGTCCTCTAAATCTGATAGTCCTTATTCATTTTGGATTTTCGTGCTTCATGTATTTAAGATATCAAACATTCTAGAGCATAACCTCCTCACTTATTTATACCTGAAGTGAATTATGTTCATTGATCATGTTCTTTACATCAATGGTTTGATCTATTCTGCGATGCATCTCTTGTACATTTATCCTCTCCTTCCACTTTAACACGATCTGAAGATTGATGGGAATTGATTTTAATTCGATGGTTGATGGGTATTCGACTAATCAAAACCTCAACCTTTTATCCCCACTTATCCTATCCTTCCACTTTGAGATGATCTGACAACTGACATGAATTTGGGTTTGATCCGACATTCAACTTGTATTCAGATATTCTAACTCACAACCTCTTTACCTCGCTTATCCTATCCTTCCACTTGATTTGATCTAACGATCGATCTGGACTCTTCGAAGCATATTAACGGTAGAAGATGATTGAAAAACCACAACTTGCAAGTGATTTAACTTGACACCTAAATTCCATAATTTGAATTTGTGTGTTGTTGGTGAGTCAACCAGAATCATTGATCTTTGAAGCTATAAGATTGGATGGTCCTGACTAATTGCAGGATTGGAACTAGTGCAATATTTAATTCTCCATTCGATCTCTGCAATTCATCCCTGCCGTTGATATGGCGATTGCACATCCGACGGTGAGGACTTAATCTAACTTAAACTCATCGTTTGTTGGATCAACCGTAGTCATATATATTTGAAGCTATGGTATCTGACGATCCAGACATATTGCAGTATTGTAACTGGCGAGTAGTTTAATTCTTCTTATGCTCCCCTTAATTCAACCCTACCATTGATCTGGCTTGCATATCTGACGGTCTTGATTTGATCTGAGTTTTATCGCACCATCTCTTCTGAGATTTAATCTTTGTTTGACATCAGTCATTATATATTGTTTGACTGGTCATCCAACGTTTCTTTTGAAATTCATTGCGCCATATCTTCTGAGCTTTGATCTTCTTTCATTTTCTAACCCTCCTGATATTTTGTTGTTAATCCCATCATAATAAACAATAATCATAAATTTGTCCAACCTTAAGGTGATGTTCTTCTATCGATTCCTTTTCTTCTTGATATTAACCTTGTTGCTCTACTCACTATGACTATTGACATGAATGAAAACACATGAATGACAATATGTCCAACAATCTCCCCCTATGTCATAGAGGGAAAAATACTAACTTCATACAAAAACTCCCATTTTGATGTTGCATCTCTCTCCTCTGAAATTACTCTCCCCCTTTGACATCAATGGAAAAGGGTTTCTTCTCCAATGATCTATCTGTATAAATACTTATGATCAAAGTCTTGACCATTGGTAACTCCTACCATAATCACAATTTGTCATGTCATAACCAAATGACTCCTTCTGATCTTGATTGCTATCTCCCCCTGAATAGGTGCCAATTGATGCATTATTTTCTTGAGATATTTAGGTAGTAAGAAGGATTACTCCCAATTTTTTCGTGATATATTCAAATACATCTTTTCTTAATGGTTTTGTAAAACTATCTGCCACTTGTTCTTGTGTTGGAACATATTCCAATTTAATTTATTTTTTTCAGTCTGATCTCTTAGATAGTTGTACTTTATGGGAATGTGATTCGATTTTGAGTGTTGGACAGGGTTCTTAGAGAGACTTATCGCGCATGTATTATCATAGTGGATAGTAGTGGGTTCTTCAAATACTATTTTGATGTATTGTAGAGTTTGTTTCATCCATTCCACTTGAGTGAAACATTCTACTGCTACAATATACTCAACTTCAGTGCTAGATAGAGAAATTGAGGACTTTTCTTTCTTATCCAAGAAACCAATGATTCTCCCAAAAAGAATTCTCCTCCACTTGTAATTTTTTTGTCATCTACACTTCCTGCCCAATCATCATATGAATAGGATTTTAATGTGAATGAATCCTTGCTAGGGTACCAAAAACCAAGATCTATGGTTCCTTTCAAATAACTAAATATTTTTTTTATAGCTTGAACATGTCTCTTCTTTGGTTTTTCTTGGAATCTAGCCACCATCCCAACAACTTGCTTAACATCATGTCTAGAAGCTGTTACATAGAGAAAATTCCCAATCATTGATCTGTAGTGTTTTGTATCTACAACTTTGGACTCATCATCCTTGCTTATTTTGCATCCAACTATCATAGGTGTACTAACAAGTTTTCAATCCTTTAACTAGAATCTCTTAGGCATATCTTTAGCATATTTAGATTGATGGATAAAGACTCCTCTTTTCGACTATATTATTTGTAATCCAAGAAAGAAATTTAGTTCGCCAAGCAAAGACATTTCAAATTCTTGTTGCATCATCCTAGAAAATTCCTTACTCATTTTATCATCATCACTGCTAGATATAATATCATCAACATTTACTTCCACAATAATCATGTTTTTTCCATCAATTTTATAGTAAATATTGTTGTTTGTTGATCCCTTTTTTATTCCCTATTTTTGTAAGTAAGAATCAAGCCTTGCATACCATGCTCTAGGTTCTTATTTTATCCCATAGAGTGTTTTTTTTTGTCTACAGACATAGTATCCTTTGTTTTTTAATTGGAACCCTTATGTTTACTCAATATAGACTTCCTCTTCTAAATTTCCGTTGAGAAATGATGACTTGACATCCATTTGGTACACTTTAAATTTTCTGTAGCTGGAGAAAGATAGGAAGATCCTAATTGCCTCTAATATAACCACAGGTGCAATTGTTTCTTCATACTCCACTCCTTCAACCTGAGCATACCCTTTACAAAATAATCTGTCTTTGTTTCTGATGAATTTTTGTAAATTCATCACTTATGGATCAATTTTATCCATTAAATTCGATCTTGAATCTCTTCTATTTTCATAGAGACCAAATTCCGTGGAGGCTCTTCCTAAAAACCATCACATATGACCGTGCATTCTAAAACCGTGGGCTTACCAACTATAGTGTCATATCATAATTTCCTTTTAAAATTCTTATAGTATATGACCATCGACGGTGATCAAAACCCTAAGTGACAGAAGCGCTTGAGCGCTTATCAGTTCAACAATCATGATTTGATCTTCTGATGAGATGGACAACTGGTTCAATTTCTCCCTTCGGAACTTCGGGTTTTCAACCTTTCAAAACTTTCGAATCAGGTTTTCCAAAAAGATCAAACGGTTAACGTTTATTTCACAGAGACATATCAACGGTCAACTTTAATCCTTACACTCATCCTTTCACTACTAAATCTGATGGATATGAATTAATCAAGCGTTGAGATGAATGGCCACCATTTACTCTGGGTCTTCTAACTTCAGATATTTCATATCTCAACACCTTCATTCCTCTGGAGTGATCCCCTGTTGTGGTAAGTCATACTATTGTTGAGACCTCTGGCTATTGGTTAACATTTCAACTTACACTATCCTTCCACTATAGTAGATCGGTGATCAAGAATACATCCGACATTAGATCGACGGTCGAGATCTCCTTCGGGTCTATGGACATCAAAAATTTCAAATCTCAAACCCCTTCTTTCCTCTGGAGTGATGTCGCTTACTTACATCACTTGATGATGTGTCATCATCCTAGTAGTTGCCACGTGTCACTTGGATTTGTGATTTGCGCATACCTGAAATTCTGAATTAAATTAACACTTGTCATTGTCTGATTGCACCATGTGTCCTTGCTGACATGGATCCTCATGTGGCACATGTTCATGCTGACATGGTCTTCCACACGTCCTTGTTGATGTGGTCTGTTGACCAACAACCATAATCTAACAGTCGTCCTATGTCCTCTAAATCCGATGGTCCTTATGCATTTCATATTTTTGGGCTTCGCGTATTTCAAATCTCAAACATTCTAAAGTGTAACCTCCTCGCTTATTTATACCTGAAGGGAATTATGTTCGTTGATCAGGTTCTTTAGATCAATGATTCGATCTATTATGCGATGAAACTCTTGTACATTTATCCTTTCCTTACACTTTAACATGATATGACAACTGATAGGAATTGAGTTTAATCCAATGGCTGACGGGTATTCGGCTAATCAAAATCTCAACCTTTTATCCCCACTTATCCTATCCTTCCACTTTGAGATGATCTGGTGACTGACAGGAATTCGGGTCTGATCTGACATTCGACGGGTATTCGGATATTCAAACTCATAGCCTCTTTACCTTGATTATCCTATCCTTCCACTTGATTTGATCCAACATTCGATGTAAACTCTTCGAAGAATATTAATGGTCGACGATGACTGTGGAACCACAACTTGCGAGTGATTTAACTCGACACCCAAATTCTATAATTTGAAGTTGTGCGTTGTTGGTGTGTTAAGCCCTAATATTGGCTCATTACCCCTTAATTGGGGAATATTATATTAGTAATTTTATTTTATTTATGTTGGCTTTAGGCCATTAGTTGTAATTATACCTCCTAGTCTCCTATATATACCAAGGAGACATTTTCATTTTGAATCATCTTGCACTTGAACATTTAAGTGGGGTAAAAGGAGGTTGCCCCCTCGAAGAGGCTTATTATCTGAAATTATATTTTTTTCAAGGCGTTGAGTACTTTTTCTGAGGTTTTTCTATGCTATATTGATGTTTGGTTCTTAACATATAGTATCAAAGCTCAAGGTCTTGGGGTTTTGCTGCTACATCTAAGACACCTTGGAATTTTTGCTATAACGTTTTTTATACAATGTTTTAGAAGGAACGACTTGGAGGATATTTAGTAGATGGATAAAGGTACATTGGGTTCAAAATTCATCTCCTGAGGCCTTATACTTTCGGAGATAAATCATGTACAAGATAGGGTTCTGAAATCATCCTGAACCGAGTAATTGCATAATTTTCACTATAACAACTTCTATGTAATGTTTCAGAACATGAACTCTGGAGGATATTTACAAAAATTAGTAAACTATATGTGGTAAAAAGTTCAGCTTCTGGGTCATCTTAAATTTGTAGATACACCCTATGTAAGATAGGGTATCTGACTAGTATTATTGACTAGTCTCAAGAAGGTGTTCCAGGTAAAACAATCATAACTTCTTCCTAGAGTATCCAAATTGAGTGTGGCTGGTTTCAATGGATCATGGAAAGTATTTAGTATTTCTGGTGCGAGTTTCAGAATTTTATATCAATTATTTTGTGTGGGGCACGCTATATAAGTGATATCTCCTGGAAAGGACAAAAATTGGCAAGTTGTGGGGAAGTTACCATAAATTCCACTTGGAACATACAATTTTGATCAGACATGTGGCATTGCAGAGAAGAAATATCAGAGAACTACATAAAAAAAATATTCATACCCAAAAACGCCGAAACTTGGGAGATACAACAAAAGAAATATTGTCTAGCAGAATTGGTTCAGAAGTGATACTTGGACAACATGCCACCAAAAAAGGGAACTTCTACACCAAATAAGCCTCCAGAAAATCCTACTTGGACTCTTGATGAAGGTGAAGAAATGCGTAGGGACATAAATGAACTACAAAATAAGATGGCTTCAATGGAAGCTAAGTTGGATACTAAGATGGATTCAATGGAAGCTAAGTTGGATACTAAGATGGATGGTTTAAAAGGGGAGATCATGGAAGTATTGAAAAAATTCATAACAGAGAGGACACCTGAAACTGAAAATGCATCCCATGAAATTCATGATGAGGACACAAGGAAGGTGAATCAAGAATGGAGAAACTCCAACTTTGGTTTGAAGACCAACCACGTTCCTAAGATTGATATGGGGAAGTTTGATGGCAAGGACCCAATCACATGGA
>ML833043.1:46117-68414 GCA_009831015.1 Picea engelmannii
ATTTTTCAATACTTCCATGATCTCCCCTTTTAAACCATCCATCTTAGTATCCAACTTAGCTTCCATTGAATCCATCTTAGTATCCAACTTAGCTTCCATTGAATCCATCTTATTTTGTAGTTAATTTATGTCCCTACACATTTCTTCACCTTCATCAAGAGTCCAAGTAGGATTTTCTGGAGGTTCATTTGGTGTAGAAGTTCCCTGTTTTGGTGGCATGTTGGCCAAGTATCACTTCTGAACCAGTTCTGCTAGACAATATTTCTTTTTTTGTATCTAACAAGTTTCAGCCCTTCTAGGTATGAAAATTTATTTTATGTAGTTCTCTGATATTTCTTCTCTTCAATGCCATAGGTTTGATCAAAATTGGATGTGCCAAGTGGAATTTGCTATAACTTCCCCACAAATTGTCGATTTTTTTCCTTTCCGGGAGATCTCACTTGTATAGCATGCCCCGCACAAAATAATTAATATAAAATTCTGAAACTCACACAAGAAATACTACAGAATGGCCACGATCCAATGAAACTAGTCCCACTCAATTTGGATACTCTAGGAAGAAGTTATGATTTTTTTACTTGGAGAACCTTCTTGAGACTAGTAAATAGGACTAGTCAGATACCCTATCTTACAAAGGGTGGATATACAAATTTAAGATGACCCAGAAGCTGAATTTTTTACCACAGAAACTTTACTAATTTTTGTAAATATACTTTGGAATTCAGGGTATGAAATCTTACAGATAAGATTTTATAGAAAAAATTTTACAATGACTCAGTTCAAGATGATTCCAGAACCCTATCTTGTACAATCTTTATCTCCAAAAGTGTAAGGCCTCAGGAGATGAATTTTGAACCCAATGTACCTTGATCCATATACTAAATATCCTTTAAGTCGTTTCTTCTAAAACATTGTAGAACAAAAGTTATAGCAAAAATACCAAGGTGTCCCAGATGTAGTAGTGAAACCCCAAGACCTTGAGCTATGATACCATATGTTAAGAACCAAATATCAATATAGCATAGAAAAACCTCAGAAAAAGTACTCAACACCTTGAAAAAGAGATAATTTCAGATAATAAGCCTATTCGAGGGAGAAACCTTCTTTTACCCCACTAAAATGTTCAGGTACAAGATGATTCAAAATGAAAATGTCTCCTTGGTATATATAGGAGACTAGGAGGTATAATTACAACTAATGGCCTAAAGACGACATAAATAAAATAACATTACTAATGTAATATGCCCCAATTAATGGGTAATGAGCCAATATTAGGGCTTAGCATATTGCACCATCTCTTTTGAGATTTAATGTTTGTTTGACATCAATCATTATATATTGTTTGACTGGCTTTCCAATGTTTCTTCTGAAATTCATTGCACCATCTCTTCTGAGCTTTGATATTCATTCGTTTGCTAACCCTCCTAAGATTTTATTGTTTATCCTATCGTAATAAACAATAATCATGAATTTCTTTAGCCTTAAGGTGATGTTCTTCTACCGATTCTTTTTCTTCCTGAGATTAACCTTGCTTCTCTACTCACTATGACTTTTGACATCAATGAAAACACATGAATGGAAATATGTCCAACAATATCCCCCTTTATCATTGAGGGAAACATACTAACTTCATACAAAAACTCCCCCTATGATGTTGCATCTCTCTCCCCTGAAGTTACTCTCCCCCTTTGACATCAATGACAAAGGGATTCTTCTCCAATGATCTGACTGTCTAAATACTTCCGATCAGAGTCTTGACCATTGGTAACTCCTCCTGCAATCAAACTTTTCCTCTCATAATTGAATGACTCCTGACATTTATTGCTATATCCCCCTAAATAGGTACCAACTGATGCATAATTTTCTTGAGAGATTTACGTAGGAAGAAGGATTAATCCCAATTTTTGCTTGAGATATTCAAATACATCTCTTCTTAATGGTTTTCTAAAAATATCTTCCACTTGTTCTTGTGTTGGAACATATTCCAATTTAATTTTTTTGTTTTCATCCTGATTTCTTAGATAGTCGTACTTTATGGGAATGTGTTTCGATTTTGAGTGCTCGACAGGGTTCTTAGAGAGACTTATCGCACTTGTATTATCACAGTGGATAGTAGTGGGTTCTTCAAATAATATTTTGATGTCTTGTAGAGTTTGTTTCATCCATTCAACTTGAGTGCAACATTTTGTTGTTGCAATATACTCAGCTTCAGTTCTAAACAGAGAAATTGAGGAATGTTTCTTGCTTATCCAAGAAACCAGTGATTCTCCCAAAAAGAATGCTCCTCCACTTGTAATTTTTCTGTCATCTACACTTCCTACCCAATTAACATCTAAATAGGATTTTAATGTGAATGAATCCTTGCTAGGGTACCACAAACCAAGATATATGGTTCCTTTCAAATACCTAAAGATTCTTTTTACATCTTGAACATGGATCTCCTTTGGTTCTTCTTGGAATCTAGAAACCATCCCAACAACTTGCTTGACATCAGGTCTGGAAGCTGTTACATAGAGAAAATTGCCAATCATTGATCTATAGTGTTTTGTATCTACAACTTTGGACTCATCATCCTTTCTTAGTTTTCATCCAACTGTCATAGGTGTACTAATAGGTTTTCAATCCTCTAACTGGAATATCTTAAGCACATCTTTAACATATTTAGACGGATGGATAAAGATTCCTCTTTTGGGCTGTATTATTTGTAATCTAAGAAAGAAATTCAATTTGCCAAGCAAACACATTTCAAATTATTGTTGCATCATCCTAGAAAATTCCTTACTCATTTTATCATCATCACTGCCAAATATAATATCATCAACATATACTTCCACAATAATCATGTTATTACCATCAATTTTACAGTAAATTTTGTTGTTTGTTGATCCCCGTTTTAGGCCCTGTTTTTGTAAGTAAGAATCTAGCCTTGCATACCATGCTCTAGGTTGTTTGTTTATCCCATAGAGTGCTTTATTTAGTCTAGAGACATAGTCTCCTTTGTTGTTTAATTGGAACCATTCTGGTTGCTCAATATATACTTCCTTTTCTAAAATTCCGTTGAGAAATGCAGACTTGACATCCATTTGGTACACTTTAAATTTTCTGTAGCTAGAGAAAGATAGGAACATCCTAATTGCCTCTAATCTGGCCACTGGTGCAAATGTTTCTTGATAGTCTACTCCTTCAACTTGAGCATACCCTTTACATATTAATATGGCTTTGTTTATGATTACTTTCCCATCTTCATTCATTTTGTTTTTATATACCCATTTAGTTTCAATGACATTTTTATTTTTTGGTATTGGAACTAGTTCCCAAGTTTGATTTTTTTCAATTTGGTCCAATTCTTCATTCATAGCTTTGATCCAATTCTCATCTTTACATGCTTATTTGATTGAGTTAGGCTTAACATGTGACAACAATGTTATTTTTGTTTGATACGATATTTTTCTTCTTGTGTGCACTCCATCATTCATATCTCCAATAATCAGTTCTTCAGGATGATTCTTTTGAGTAATTATTGAGGGTGTCTTTGTATATCTTCTTGGGAATTATTCTCTTATCTCTCCATATTGAATATATTCTTTTATTTTACTAATAAAATATGTCTTCTCTCCTAATCTCACATTGTTGGGAATAAAATATGTAGAATTTCCCCTCATCACAAGTTTTACTGACACTTAATAAACTAGGCTTCCGTTTTTCGACAAGTAGCACATTTATGGCTTTGCCTTTTCCCAAGCTCACAGTGCCTTTCCCAAGTATGTTACTTGAAGAATTATCACCAAATGTAACTTTACCTTTTTGTTTCTTTAATTATAAAAACTTTTCCTTGTTACCTGTCATATGTTTTGAGCACCCACTATCAACATACAATAAATCCTTTTTATCTTGAGCTTTTAGGGAAATAAGTCATTCCTTTTTTGATGTTTTTTCTCTCCAAAGTTTCTTTTGCTCTCTAATCAACTTTGGTTGTTCTAAGACTTCCATTAATCTACAATTAATGGCCTTATGTCCATGGTTATGAAATATGAAGCGTTGTAAGTCCCCTTCTTGTAAAGGTGCAAAGGAGTTATAGTATCTTCTTTTAAATCAATTTGTTGCTTGTTTATCCTTACATATATAGTTCTTAACCTTCAGATTTTTATTTCTATATTCTCTACAATTTATAGCTTTGTCTTCGAAATTAGATCATGAAAATAAATAACCAATGAAAATGTGAGGATACCTATTTTGATACAACGTTTTTGGTATTGTCTTGTCTTGTCTTCCTTCCTGATGGTTGGAAGTAATCTTCTGGAGTTCTGATCATTACTTATCTTCTCTTCATTTTTCTTCTTGAATGTACTGAGGAGAGCATCTGCATAAGATTTAGAGTCAACATGGCTTTCATTTTGAGAATAACCTATTCCATTTTTATTATCTGAATCCCTTTGCATGGTAATAATCTTATCTAATATTTCAAAGCTATTTTCAGATTTTGTTTGAATGAGTTTTGCATTCTGTTCCTTTTTCAGATGAACTATTTCTTCCTCCATTCTTTCACAAGTTATTTGTTTTTCCTTAAGAGACTTTTCTAGACTTTTTTCGATGTTATTTTTTTCTAAGATTTGTTTTTTCAAATTGCTCACGAGTTTTTCCATGTCCTTTTCTTCTTGTTCATGTTTTTCCTTTTGTTCAACTACAAAACTTTTCAATTGTCTGTATCTGGTTTTGTATTTTCCTAATTCATCCAAGGCACTGAGAAGTTCTTCCTCCATATTAACTTATGCTTCATCTTCTAACTCCTTCTCATGTTTAATTTTTTCTATCTCATTAGATTCTTCAATACCTAAGAAAAGTACTTCATCATCATCAGATTCATTATTGTCACTAGACTCTGACGAGCTGTTGTTTTCTTCTTTTGAGTAGAAATTATTTTTCCCTTTGTAGAACCTTTTCTTGTAGTTGGGTTTATCTGTAATCTCTTCTCTTGCCGCTCTAATTGAGTTAACCACTTCATATACCCTATGAAAGTACTCAACAATATTTTATTCTTCTTTCATTTTCATATTTTCAAACTGAGCTCTATAGGTATGTAGTTTGGCTTCTTTGACTTTGTCATCTCCTTCATATACAACCTCCAACTTGTCCCAGATTTCTTTTGTTGATTTGCAATGCATAACCTTCACACATATAGAATTAGTCAATCCTTCTAGAATTCCATTAACTTTTCTTGAGTTGTCATTACATATTTTCTTTCCTACAACGTCTTTGGGTGGAGTAGTTGGTGTAGTGTAACCATCTACAACAGATTTCCAGATATCAAAACCAAGAGCCAACATGAATTTTTTCATTCTTATTTTCCATAGAGCATAGCCTCCTCCATTAAAAGATGGTGCTTTGTTGTTTAACATTCCCTCTTGTTGATCCATCTTCAGGATCTACCTTCAAGTTTTTTAGAATGTGTTGAAGGAACCTGCTCTGATACCAATTGAAGGATCCGATCCTATCACTGAGAGTGGGGGGGGGNATATCAATTTTTCATTTATTAATGCAAACAAAATTTTAACACAGTATTTTATAGTGGAACCCAATTGGGAAAACCACAAACTCTTTTCTATTAACTGCAAAATTTGTTTTACATGTTACATAGAAGGAATATGTACTTCCTTTTCGATGAACACCAAATGATCAGGATGCACCCACACTCTGTTTCACCAGCACCAACTGGTAGGAGGCTACGACCCCCTGTTTAGTCAGCTAAAACTGACAAGGAAGCACCAACTCCCTCTGCAGGCACCAACCTACCCTTGCACCACCCAACCACCCTTAATACATAAGTATCTTCAGCTTTTATTCCTGGACTCTACTTCACTTTTGATCTTATGATATGTACTATAGAGACACTTTCTTCTCCCACTCTTTCATGTTTATATATTCTTCAAAACAGCGTGAGTGTGAAACATTATGTCCCTTTGTTTGGACCATCACACCTTTTTAATTAACTTAAACATAATATATATTATTATTTTCACTGTGATGGATTTTCATAAATTGATCACTTATGGATCAATATCATCCATTAAATTCAATCCCGAATCTCTTCTATTTTCAACTAGACCAAATTTTGCGGAGGCTCTTCCTTCAAACCATCACATATGACCATGCGTTATGGAACCATGGGCTTACCAACTAAAGCATCATATAATAATTTACTTTTAAAAATCTTATAGTATATGATCATTAGCGATGCTCAAAACACTAATTGAGACGAGCGTTTTAGCACTTATCATTTCAACAGTCACAATTTGATCTTCTAATGAGATGGACAACTAACGAAATTTTTCCCTTTGGAACTTTAGGTTTTCAACCTTTCAAACTTTCGAATTCGATTTTCTGAACAGATCAAATGGTTAATGTTTATTTCGAAAAGATAGAACAATGGTCAACTTTAATCCTTACACTCATCCTTTCACTGTTAAATCCAACGACTATGACTTAATAAAGCGTTGATATGGATGGCCACCATTTGCTCCAGGTCTTCGGACTTTGGAGATTTTAGATCTCAACACCTTCTTTCCTCCAGAGTGATCACTTGTTGTTGTAAGTCATAATATGGTGGAGATCGCTTTTTGTTGGTTAACATTTCATCTTACACTATCCTTCCACTGTAGTATATTGATGGTCGAGAATACATCCAACATCAGATCAACGATCGAGATCTCCTTTGGGTCTCTAGAATTCAGAGATTTCAAATCTCAAATCCATTCTTTCCTCTATAGTGATGTCACTTACTTACGTTACTTAATGACGTGTCATAATCCTAGTAGCTTCCACATGTCACTTGGATTTGTGATTTTTTTGTACTTGAAATGATGAATCGACTTAACACTTTTCATTGTCTAATTGCGCCACGTATCCTGAAAGACATATTCTTGCTGACATGGATCCTCATGTGGCACATGTTCATGCTGATATGGTATGCCACATGTCCTTGCTGACATGGTCTTTTGACCAACAACCCTGATCCAACGATCCTCGTATGTCCTCAAAATTTGATGGTCCTTATTCATTTCAGATTTCCATGCTTCGCGTATTTCAGATCTCAAACTTTCTAGAGCGTAACCTCCTCACTTATCTATACCTAAAGTGAATTTTGTTCGTTGATGAGGTTCTTTAGATCAACGATTTGATCTATTCTATGATGCAACTCTTGTAGGTTTATTGTGTCCTTCCACTTTAACATGATCTGACAACTGACGAGAATCGGGTTTAATTTGACAACTGACGGGTATTCGGCTAATCAAAATCTCAAAATTTTAGCCCCTCTTATCCTATCCTTCCACTTTGAGATGATATGACAGCTGATAGGAATTCGATTTTGATCCGACGGTCAATGGGTATTCGGATATTCAAACTCATAGCCTATTTACCTCGCTTATCCTATCCTTCCACTTGATTTTATATAACGGTTGATGTGGACTCTTCAAAGAAGATTAATGATCGATGATGATTGTGAAACCACAACTTGCGATTGATTTAAATCGACACCCAAATTCCATAATTTGAAGTTGTGCATTATTAGTGAGTCAACCACAATCGTCAATATTCGAAGCTATAATATCGGACGGTCCTAAATAATTGCGGGATTGGAACTAGCGCGATATTTAATTCTCCATTTGATCTCTGAAATTCATCCCTATCATTGATCTAGCGATTGAGCATACGATGATCATGAATTAATCTGACTTAAATTCATGGTTTGTTGGATCAACCGCAGTCATAGATCTTTGAAGCTATGAGATCTGAAGATCCAAATAGATTGTGGGATTGTAACCAACGAGTAGTTTAATTCTTCTTTCGCTCCCCACAATACATCCATGCCATTGATCTATCTTGTAGATCCGAAAATCTTGATTTGACCTGATTTTTATCGCACCATCTCTCGTGAGATTTAATCTTTGTTTGACATCAGTCATTATATACTGTTTGACTGGTCATCCAACATTTCTTCTGAAATTCATTGAACCATCTCTTTTGTGATTTTATCTTCATTTGTTTGCTAACCCTCCTGAGATTTTATTGTTGATCCTATCGTGATAAAAAATAATCACGAATTTCTTCAGCCTTAAGGTGATGTTCTTCTGTCGATTCTTTTTCTTCCTAATATTAACCTCGTTTCTCTACTCAGTTGTTGACATTAATGACAACACATGAATGAAAATATGTCTAACATACTTTGCATGTTGTAGTTGGTCTAACAAATCATCGATCCTATGCAGAGGGTATCAATTCTTCAGTGTAATATTTTTCAATGCCCTGTAATAGATACACATTCTCCAAGTCCCATCTTTCTTGGTAACAATTATTATGGGTGGCCCACAAGGAGAAGTACTTGGTCGAATCACACCTTGTTCCAACAATTGTTGCAACTTCTTATTCAATTCATTTGATTCTAGAACAAAATGTATGTACAACCCAATATTCAACAATGGGATGTCTGGAAATAAATGTATTTCATTCTCCACATCCCCCTTGGGTGGTATCCCTTTAGGCTCCTTGAGCACTCCTCTATATTCATGTAGAAAATCCTCCAAATGATTCTTGTACTCTTTAGTAGACCCCTTTATGGATTCCTTCACTCTCATTGACTCATAATTAGACTAAATGTCTCTTAAGAAAAGAAAAACATGTTTCTTACTAGAGATAATCAATTTCTTGGCTTGGTTGGCACTTACCAGTGAGATCTTTGACTTTCCTTTATGCATGTCGATGATGTAGGACTTATCATCCTTGATAAATCGATACTAGTTGTCTCTCCGCATGAAAATTCAATCCCTTATATAAATGTAGGGGATTCCAAACACTACTCCACATACATAATGGGTACTACATCCAATTCCACCTCATCAATAAAAGTAACACTTACAACAAATTTAATATTACACTATTCGTTACCTTTATATTTGCATCCTTGTTTACCTAACCTAATGGATATGGGATAGGATGATCATGAACCTCCAATCCAAGCTTGCTAACCATATATACTTCTATGGGATTATCGTCTAAACCAGAGTCAAACATATCATCTATCTTGGTCTTCTTGACTTGAATCTTAATGTGGAAGAGCTTCATCATCTCCTTCTCTTACTGGTGATGAAGGATACTCAAATTCACCTCCTTATTCACATATGTGAAAACGATATTTTGATCCACATATGAGATAATTTCAACCTAATTGCTTGAATATGTGGCTAGAAGGTTCTTTTTCTTTCTATCCTTCTTGTGGTTATTTGGGTTTAGTTCTAGATGTAGTTTTTAGCATTTTTCCTTGGTGTGGCCATCAATATTTCAATTATTGTAATGGTTTTTGGGATCTTTGGATTGATTTGTATTGGTTGATGCCTTCTTAAATTTTCCCCCTTTCCACTTCTTCTTCCCCTACTTGGAAGCTTCCTAGTTCTCTTTTTTCTCTAAACTAGTTGGATTCCCCTTCTTTTGGCCTATGTTTTCCAGGAACTGTTCTTGTGCACATGCCTCATCCAATGTATTTGGATTGAAGAGCATCATTTGCTTCCGTAGATGAATATGTAAACCCTAGATACTTGAGGAGTGCATCTAGGTTCCTTAGAGAGATACCCATCATGATGGCCATCTTTCTGAACTCAGTGAAGTACTCATGTGCACTCTGCCCCTACCTCTCCTTGAAGAAGTGCCACTAGATCCATTAGTCCTCTACATACCTAATATGGTAGAATTGGGACTTGATGAGGGTTTTGAATTCCTCCCACCAAGTTACTAGAGGATCACCCTACATCATAAATGTTTTAGTATGGATTTCCCACTAGGTTAAATCATGGCCCTCTAACTTCAATCTAGCAAATGGAATTTTCTTCTCTTCATCTATATGGTAAATGCTAAAATAAAATTGTATTTGTTGCAATCGATGATTCAATTTTAATGCATTGATCTCACCTTGGTATGGATTTATATCCACTTTTTCTTCCATATTTAATAGGGACTATGAAGGTTTCATGACACTCGAAATCAGTTTCTCTTTCTCATATTCTTTCCATGACTCATTTCCCAAGTCTTCTTGATCTACTGACTTCCCCTATGATCTGATCTCTTAGTTGGAGCCTTCATCATATCTCAAAGATTTGAGCCTTCTTTCTAAATCCTCCACGAGGAGGTTCGTATTGTGACTAATTTTAGTGACTTGCACTTACAACCTCTCAAATATATCTTCTACTGGATCTCAAGGGTTATTATGAATAGACTAGTCATCCATGGCTGGGGTTTTTGTGACTTCTCTTTAAGTTGATTCCAAGATCCTGGAACTTCCCACAATTACCCAAAACAAAAACCTTCTCTGATACTAATATGATATATAAATAGTTGTGGATATTCCACTGGAATATTTCATCACAATAGATTTGATAAATAAAACTGGAATCTACGCTAAGAAGGTTAAATTCCTTTATATTCCAAAATATTTAGTTACTGATTTTTTGCTTATGCATGAAATAGATAAAATGCGTAAAATAGAGAACAATAAAATATAGTCACACACCGTCCACAAGATAACACAAATATTTTATTTGGGAAACCCTTATGGGAGAAAACCCAACTAGAAGGTTTAAGCGAGGTTGCTATTCTCTCTTTTCTCAGGTATGGAAATAATGCAAGTACAAAGGAGAAGGCACTCTCTACGGAGCTACTTGACACATGTGGGATATCAAACTATTGCATAAAATTAACCCCCTTTCTTATTCTCTCTAATTTCCTGCTCCCAGTTGTTATGCTCTATTATGGAACAAAATACAATAACCTGGAATGGAACCCCTTCTATGTCTAGTGGCCCCGTATTTAACATACCCTGATATCCATCTAGCAGTAGGTTTTTTAATTCCTCAACCCTCAATTGTGGTAGGGTTTTGACCCTTATAGAATATTCTTAAAGTTACTCACATGGATAGCCCCATATGCATGAGTAATGGGGGCTAATGTGGCATCCTCTCATACAATTGAGGTCAACACGATAGGTCAACTTGCAGGAGGCATCACGTTTGCATACGAACTCCAATCGACGCACCGTCAACATTGTTGGAAAGGTTTCATAGTGTAGAACATCATCAAGGGGGTGGTACATCTTCCAAACACCATAACCCCCCAAAACATTGTTTAATTGCTCAAAATGGCTCTGAAAGGTTTCATAACCCAATTTTTCAAGCTAGGACCTGCCACTAAAATGACTGAGAAAGCTAATTCATCCAATTTTTTCAACTCGGAAAGCATCAAGATAGATGGAAAATAATATAACGATTCATTCTGGATCACTTGTGTATTTTTAGACCCAAATTGGGGGTGATTTGTTGCTGATACTTGGAGAAACAAATCTACGGTTGGGTGGAATGTCTATTCTCTGTAGAAGGATGAACATTTGGTTTAAAATATAATTGTTTATCTATGTTACGTTGTTTATATTTATGTGTTTTATTTGTTATGCATATACTATGTTCTTGAGTAAATTACATGCTACTATGTATTGTATAAATTGTTGCATTCATAATGTTGTTAATGCATGTAAATCCTAATTTTATTGCATTTAATTATGGAATTATTTTTTGTGTTCTTACATTGATTTTTAAACAATTGTAAGTGCTCGTGTGAATGTTTTTTTTTTTTTTTAAGTAAAAAAGATAGTACCTTCTATATTAAGTTATCAGATAAACATTGACAAAATACATAGAGATATAGTGGTTCTGAGCCACCAAAAATGTTGTCGTTTTATCGGAAACCAACATAGTTTGGAAAACTATTTTTCCCTCTGTCTTGCCCGAAGGAAACCAGAATAGATGGCCATAGTTCAAGTTTACAAGTAGCAAAAACATGATTAAACATAAAACAAACTAGAATAGGAAAAATTAGATACCTAGTGACATGTCTCCCTTGCCTGTCTGCCACGTCGACCTAGCTGGGATGGTGAATGGCTGCGCACAGAATGGACATTTCCTCTTTGCTGGAGCATTGGAGTACGTGTCAAGGAGCAAGTCCAGATGCTATCCCATGAGGAGGGCTCTGTGCTCCTGGTCTGCCATGTGGCCTCGGAGTTCGAACACCAGAGCCAGATGCTCTGCATGGAGGAGTGGGCCATGCAAGTCATGATTACCTACATCATTGAAGGTTTCATTCCCCACTTCCACGTTCATCCCTGCTCTGGCCTCGATCACATCCAGTCCTACACTGGTCGCATCTGCCTTCATCCCTGCTCTGGTCTCGTCCACATTCCTTGTTGTGCAAGCATTGTCCTGTGCCTCGTCCTCATTCATTGCCTTCTTAGCATGGCTGGTGGGGCTGTAGTCACCCATCCACGGTATCTCTTCAATGATACAAACAAGGAATTTATCTGTCGGCTCGTCGTTAGGACTGCTACCAACCTGTAAATCTGGGGCCATGGCTTGGGGTTCTAGGGTAGTCACAAGTTCCTCCAGGTACGACGTTTCGTCAACATAGTAGGTTGGAAACTCGTCCGCAGTGCCTCCCTCCAGACTGCTTTCAGGATCAATTGCCATGGTATGAATGCTACGCTCTATCCCAGGCTCAGTGATAATGGTGTGTAATGGCAATTGGTCAACGCATTCCCTCTGCCGAAGAATGGAAGTCGCCATCGATAGAGCGCACTCCAGGTTCTTCCTCCTTTGCCTTTGCTCTTTGTGGGTATACCAGGCTGAGCCTCGGCGAGGCCTGCCTCGCTTCCTAGTCATTGTTGTTGAGGGGTGGATAAAAATACAGAGAGAATGCACCGAAACAAAAGTGAGCCAAGACGATAGGGAACCAGAGATGCACCAGAGCTCCAAACCGATAGGGAGGTCCAAAACGAGAGTGAACCAGCTCTGTCTAGGCACTCAAATTTTTGAATTACCAAAGGATGGATTCACCTGGATACCCATTAACCCGGTCATATTGAGTGCAGTCTGAGCGAGAGATTTCATGCGAGAGAGGAGTCCCTCCTCCGTATAGCGGCTGTAATGGCCGGCTACCATCGTAAATGTGGAGAGGATGGGTGGCAGCCATCAACATTTAAGATATGTCTTGATGCTGAGCCATGTGGCGAGGTGTCTCCGTGTGTCACCCCATCTGGGGTGTGCTCGTGTGAATGTTAATTTAGCTGCAATTTATGTTTTAGAAGTGATGTTAGATGCATGGGCAGTTTTAGAATACATACTTTTTATTTAATTGGTATCATAATTTTTTTTACCATTGTTGGGTTGAGTAGTGGGGGACACTATATGGTATCCGATTATGTATTATTTACAATTCCATAGTTTGAATAAATTATGACATGCCAAGAAAAATTTATGGTATCTTTCCCAAAACTTGTTGATTTTGGCCATTTTAGGAGAGAAAACTTGTACAAATTTCCACGTGTCCAATTTTTTCAGATCTACTTATGAAATTTTGATCTAAAATACTATATTTTATACTCTATTTAATAAAACCAATGGCACACACTTTGGATATTTCTAGAATCATAGATGACTCTTTTATCTAGAACACCTATTTGAGACTAGTTTTGGGACCAGTCAAAAACCCTAACTTCCACACCATGTAACTTGAAAGGTATATTGAACTAGAATATGAAATTTATATCACATGTATTTCACTATGTCATCATAGGCTTCCAAAATTCATTTTTCGAAACTTCCTAGAAAACAATTATAGCGAAAATGTCAAGATGACTCATTCCAAGGAGCCAAAATCAAGGATTGTATGCTCTAAAACCAAATGTTATGAACTAAATTCCCCAAATAACATAAAAATAGAAGAAATAATTACCTTCAATCCTTGAGAATGATAAATATTCAATGAATAAGAAGCCACCATGAGTGGGCAACTTCCCTATACAATATATCCAATGCATAAGATAATTTTTATATAAATGGATCTCATTTATTATAAATAAAAGATAAAACAAGCATGTTGTAACATACCACTAATTTGACTTTACCATAACTAATATACTAATAATGAATGAGGGTGAAGGCCTTAACATTTTTTGTGCTTCAATTTTGATTGGGGTTATGGTTTTGGATCCTATAAAATCTTCTTGAAAATGCATAGATTATTAGCTCCACATGTGTGAGTAATGGGAGATGACATGGCATCCACTTAGTACATGGTGGCTAACAATATAGGTCAATTACTAGGAGGAATAACTTCCTCATACAAAATCTGATTGATGTGATCTTTGCATTGATGGAAATATCTCGATGTCTAGAACAATGTCAAGAGGCTAAGGACTATGCCCATGATTTTTTGACTCTAATATGCAGAAACCCAAGATGTCTTCTTTACAATGCCATAGGTTTGACTAAATTATGATGTTCCAAGAAAAATTTACAAAAATGTTATGGTAACTTTCCCAAAATTTATTGGTTTTGGTCATTTCGGAAGAGCAAACTTGTATGGATTGTCACGTGTTCAATTTTTCCGATCTACTTCTGAAATTTTAATCTGAAATACTATGGTATGCAATTTAACTAATAAATCCAATGACATTCAATTTGGGTATTTCTAGAATAAGTGATGACTATTGTTAGGGATCCAACCTCCCTAACCCATCATGTAGGTAGAATAATATATTTTCCATGTAATAAAGACCAACATTAGTTAATAAGTCCTATTTAATAAATGTGAACAAGTCAATGTACAAAGACCTAATAGAATCTTCCGCTTCTAGAAATATCTTACTCTAGAATTTTCTTTAGAATATAGAAATAGTATAAATAAGAGCAGGAGGCATGAGAAAGCATTGTCTTGAGAATTGTTGTAATAGAGTGATACTCTTCTAGAAGTTTCCCCCTTGAAGAGTCGAGTGAACATTTCTTTCTATCCATAAAGGTATCATTTTTGGTGTTGTGCTTCTCAACATTATTTTGTTCCGCGAGTATTTTCTGTAGTATTTATTTATTTTTATTATTATAATAGATCTGGTACCTAACAAGTGGTATAAGAGCACTTTCCTTTAAGGAAGATATGGGAATTTTTTTTTCCAGAGTAGATACATGTATTGTCAGCATCTTTAAAGCATAGAGATCTATCCTTTAGTGGGTAAAATTGTGGTGGGGAAAACCACATGCAAGAACTATAGACAATTTCATAAGGTTACTCGAAACATGTGTTTCACCTTGTTGGAAACCTCTGTAACACCTATTGATACCCTTCGAGTAGTACCACATCAAACATAATCTATACATGACCATCACTCCCACATATTGTCAAGTTTATTGGGAGTCCCATAGGTCTCCTGAAACTAGCTCTAGATCAATCAATCGACCACATGACTAATATAGTGACACCGAGAACAACACTCTCGAAGATACTCTCTAGTACATGGGTAATCGGGTAGTACGACTAAGGGTATAGTCGAGTCTCCTTAATTGGTGCCATGAGATATTGGGTCGAGTACTATTGTTCGACCCTGCCCATATATCATATATTTATAGCATAGGGAAAACCCTTGTTTGTATGAACCCTAAAAACCCTAATCCTTGGGAAAGAAACATAACAGAAAAGGAACATACGATATCTATTTCAGCACAACCTTGCCTCCTACATTCTGGTTGCGAAATTCCTATATATTGTTTCCTATTAACAATTTGGGCACTTCGTTACTGCAATATTTTTTAGGCCAGAGTATAGTGGTCTCTCCAACACCATTATTTGATACCTCACCCATTGGATTCCTCTCTTCACCCTGATCACCATGATACCTATCATTTTTAAGCCTTTTTTCCCATGGACCCAACCCCCTTCCCGACACCCTTATTTACAACCTATCCCATTGAATTCCCCTTTTCACCCTATTCGCCATGGTACCTTTCACTTATAATCCTTTTTTTGTGGTCCCACCCACCCTTCTCAACACCCTTATTTGACACCCATCCCATTGGATTTCCCTTTTCATCCTAGCCATAGTGATATATATCACTTATCCACTTTTATTTAGTGGACCCAACCCTCACTTTCCACATGGCCAACACTCGCACCCAAGAACCATGGGACGAAATCAAATAGAACAAGGCTCAGTTTGACAGCCTCAAGGACCAAGTCCAGAATGAATTTTCCAGAGTTGATGGCCAATTTTCCAAAGTTTACGACCAATTTGACCAATTATAAGGAAAACATGACACTCTCAATATCACTCTCCACTAGTTGTTGAACCAATCCTAGGACACCCCCTCCCTGAAAAACCCTCCCAAGTAGATGGTGTTGACTCCTCCCATACTATGTACTTTCATTCCAACGCCTTTCATCGCGACCCGTGTCTTCCCTGATTTTAGGTCAATAAATTTGATGGATTCGATCCCACGGGTTGGGTTACCCAAACGGAGCATTAATTTTCTTTACATTGAATTACTGATGAGCTGGCCAAAATTTGTTATGTTGTTCTCTATTTGGATCCTGAACATTGGCAATGGTGGCGATGGTGTAAAAATGCAATGCAATACTTTATAACCACCTTTGATCACT
Organism: Picea engelmannii; assembly: GCA_009831015.1. Lineage (NCBI taxonomy): Eukaryota > Viridiplantae > Streptophyta > Pinopsida > Pinales > Pinaceae > Picea > Picea engelmannii. Next base: position 62,636 of record ML833043.1, read on the forward strand.
TGGATTGCATATTAGAGGGAATGCGAGATGCCTTGTTTAGGGAATGTTTTATCAATTGCCTAAATGATGAAATATGAGCACAGGTCATCATGGATCGCCCATAGACTTGGTTGGAAGCTACAAAACATGCCAAAGAAGCACAATAGGTTGTTTTTTCTGAGAACCTAAAACCATCTTTTCTTCCTCTCCCTCAACCTACAATCCCTACCCCTCATGCCACCCCTTTCAAGATACATAAATTAACTCAGGAATAAATGGTTGAATGCTAACTCAAGGGTATTTTCTATAATTGTGATGAAATTATTTTTCTACCACAAGTGTAAAGAGAAGAAGATTTTTATGGCCATTTAAGGATGTTGCAATGAGGAGGTTGAAGTCTCCCCTGTGGAAGAGATACCCACAACAGATGATACTATCGCTCAAAGTAATAACATGACTGCCATAATCCTTTTTGACTTGTTTCCTTGTCCAAGGAATACTTCACCATGCTTCTGCCATACTTCTTGTCCAAATTAATAATCCATCAGACCAAGATCTTTCATATCGAACTCAGCGATTAGTTCCTTTTTACATTGGATGATGAGAAACTCTTCACATGTCAAGAATAAATCATCGACATATAGCAGTAGAATCAGAGGTGCATTTTTCAGGAATCCCAAAACAACTTTATCATTCGATGCAACCATGTGAAACTATTGAATCAGACATTGTACCCAAAACCAAGAAATGTCCATCTTAGCTTGAAGCTACCCTACAAAAAGCAGAATGAATCAAAACCCCAAGTGACACCTTCCGAAAAAGAAAAAATCCCAAGGGATTCTCCAACTATGCAGCATGTAGAATCATGAATCTTGAAGATACACACATAACTTGATTCATAGTTAAAAATTTGAATTTATTATTGACATAAATTTTGTATTAAAATTTTAACCAACTTAATTTTAAATTTTATTTTCAATCTTTTAATACATTTTTAACACATTATTGTTTTATCACTTTTATATTATTTATGACTTTATAATATTTTGTTAATTATTTTAAAATTATTTATAATTTTGTATTATTTTGTTAATGATTTAATTGGTTTTCCTAATTTCAAATCAAAACATTTTTACGTATCAATGATTATAACGATTTAATGATTTACAAATGACACATGAAATAAAATAACAACCATATTCACATTTTACCTTCCACATTGAAAAAATGTATTATATACAAAAGTATCAAATGATTATAACGATTTAATGATCTACAAATGACACATGAAATAAAATAACAACCATATTCACATTTTACCTTCCACATTGAAAAAATGTATTATATACAAAAGTATCAACTAAGAAAAAAAAAATTAAACTTACATTACATATAAGAAATATGACTAATATAATTTAACGTTTTCACATATAGATTGTGTGCAAATAAATTATTTAAAAAACCACATTCAATAAAATAATGATAATATTCACATTCCACATTGAAAAAATATTATATATAGAAGTATCAACCATCAAATAAAAATGAAATTTAAACTTACATTACATATAAAAAATATAAGAAATGTGACTAATTTATTTTAAGATTTATAGATTAGTGATTCAATACAATTCTTAAAAAATAATACATTAAAATAATTCTTAAAACATAATACATTAAAATAATGTATTATATTTATGATACTAAGGTTGAAAGTTGAAAATGAAAAATACTTTTTCCTAAAATACTTTAACTATATCCAAATTAAATTACAATTTAAAAAAACTCCAAATAATCTATTACCTTCCTTACCTTAACTATATCCAAATTAAATTACAATCTAAAAAAAACTCCAAACATTCTATTACCTTTATTAAGCTCTAAAAAAACAATGTTGATCTCACTTTAATCATCATCAATAATATAATAGCTTAAATCTAACATATAATATAATATATATTTTTTTTTAAGTAAAAAAGTTGGAGCCTTTATATTAATCGTAACAAAATACAGTGTTGTGGGGGGTGCCAGCTGTCCCGCCTGTGAAGGAAACCGAGGCAGCTGGACAGCCCTGTCCATGTGGCATAATAGTTACAGTGAATCTGTAATGGGCAAAATAGGCATTGCTAACTCCTGCCCGTAGGAAACCAGGAGTAGCCTCTAACAACATAAGTCTATTATTTTTGTCTATGACTGAGATTAAAGAAAAACAAACAGTCCATCGACATAGACTAAGTAAACAAAACCATAAACAAGGGTCGGGTCGAAACATCAGATAACCTCTGTGCCAGCTGGAGTGTTGTGGTCTGCCGTGTGCCTCCATCGCGCTGGAAATGCGTAGGCTCTGCCACATGTCGGGCATTGTTTTTTCGGCGTGGCTCGTGAATGCGCCGCGAAGAACATGTCCAGCCTCTGCTCCAGCCGCTGGATGTGAAAAGTCTGGTCGTCGAGTAGAGTCCGCACCTCAAAGATGAGGTTGAGATAGCCTTCGTCTGCCAAGGGTGGCCGAGCCTGCGTGGTGTCTGCGGTTGCGCCTTGCTCGTTGCCTTCATTGCCTGCTCGAGCAGGTTCAGGAGGGGCTTCCTCCTCGATGTAGCAGGGAGAGTAATGTTCTTCTTGGCCACCCTGAGAGCTCGTTCCACCTGCCAATCCTGGAGTGTTGTCGAAGCCAAAATGCGTGCAGGGGTGCCAATTCTCCGGGACCGTGAAGAGAGTATGCGCAGGGGGGCTGTCTGTGCCTTCGGCCGGGATCTCTTCTTCAACAATTGCCATTCCCCGCATTCTCCTTCGATGAGCTACCACTGCTAGTGCCCTTTCGAACGCCTCCTTTCGTTTTTGCCGAGATTTCGCTGCATGCCAAGCAGCCCCCCTTCGTGGTGTTCCTCGAAGTCTGGGCATGGCTGTGCAGGGTGTCAATGCGGCCCAGCGAAGCGGCCGCACCAGGCTCGCAAGAGCTAAAGCACGGCGATCACAATTCGACTGTGAGACAGGGGTTCGGGAGAGTGCTCGGCAGCCTGGAGGTGTAATGCCTGCAATGAACCCAAGCCAAACGCTTATAACAATAGCCACCGCCATTCGGTCCGCCACTAAACACTGAAACTGAGTGCGGGTACCCTTCCCTTGTGCGGACAGGCTCCGCATTTGAATGCGAATGTGGGAATTCATATCAAATTTATGGCGTTTTGATGCGGGCTGGTGCGAGCCATGCCACCGCCTCCCCTTTTGCGCCCACGTGTTCGAGTTATCCGCCCTGTCACCCCATCCGGGGGCATATAATATAATATATTAATAAAACCATAAAATATAATTTAAAAAAAAAAAAAAATCATAATTTTTTTTATATATAATTATAATGGTGTATAAAGATGACCGTTAATATTTACAAATCTAACGGTCCATTTCATGACCGTTAAGATGACCGTCCAGCTCTGTTGTTCACAAAATCACTCTGTTTCGTGGACCCAGATAGTCCCGTTGAGCAGAATTGCTCTTTTTCTCTTCTATATATACTCGACGACCCTTAATTAGAATAGGGGACGCCTGAATTGCAGTTTGAACAGAATCTGCTTCTTTAAATTCAACAAAACCATAACTGGACAAACTTCCTTCCCTGCTCCTAACTTGGACACCAGAAGGCTTAATTGCGCCAAGCCTCTTCATCTCCTCCTCAACTTGGGAATGGGTAATATTTACAGGCAAGTTTTTGATAAAAACTGAGCACCCCGTTCCTTCTGTCATATTTAGAGGAGTGGAACTTAACGATTTATTAGCTCTTGCTTCTTTCTCCCTCACAAAGACTTCACGTCCTCTAATTAGAATAGGGGAAGCCCGAACTGCAGTTTGCACTGAGGCTGCTTCTTTAAATTGAACAAAACCGAAACACGATACACCTCCTGGCCTACTCCTAACTTGAACCCCAGAAGGTTTTATCGCCCCAAACTTTTTTAACTCTTGCTCAACTTGGGCAGGAGTAATATTCACAGGCAAGTTGGCGATAAAAATAGAGTACCCACTTACTTCTGCAGTGCTTCTAACTGTCATATTGACAGAAGTGGAATTTGGAGGAGCAGAAATGGAAGAAGTTGATGGACGTTGAGCAGAATTTCGTACAGCTCCGGTCTTCACAAGAGGTAGTTTCTTGAGTGCAACAGTGGGCTGTGCTGCATTGTTTTTAAGCATTGAAGCATAGGACATTTTGGCTGCTTCTTGAACTACAACTGGAGTTTCTTGAGCGGGACCAGGAGGCCCTCCATTTTGAGCATGTTCAATTGCTGATCCCTTTTGGCCAGTTGAGCCTTGTGGGACTTCCCTCTGCTGCATGTCATTATCGTGTACCCCTTCAACAACAGGATCAATCTCTTCCACCACTGTTGTGGATTGCTCAATCCCACAATTCTGAGCTTGAGCTACTGGTTCACAATTAACAACTGGTTCTGAGACAGGATTTGCTTTGGCTGCAGCTTCTACAATATTTTGCTCAATAACACCATTCTGAGCTTGAGCTACTGGTTCAGAATTAACAACTGGCTCTGAGACATGATTTTCTTTGGCTGCATCTTCTACAAGATTTTTCTCAATCACACCATTCTGAGCTTGAGCTTCAACTACTAGTTCAGAATTAACAACTGGCTCTGAGACAGGATTTGCTTTGGCTGAATCTTCTACAAGATTTTGCTCAATCACACCATTCTGAGATTGAGCTTCAACAACTGATTCAGAATTAACAACTGGTTCTGAGACAAGATTTGCATTGGCTGAATCTTCTACAAGATTTTGCGCAATCATACCATTCTGAGCTTGAGCTACTGGCTCAGAATTAACAACTGGCTGTGAGACAGGATTTTCTTTGGCTGCATCTTCTACAAGATTTTGATCAATCACACCATTCTGAGCTTGAGCTTCAACTACTGGTTCAGAATTAACAACTGGCTCTGAGACAGGACTTGCTTTGGCTGCATCTTCTACAAGATTTTGCTCAATCACACCATTCTGAGAATGAGCTTCAACAACTGGTTCAGAATTAACAACTGGCTCTGAGACAGGATTTGCTTTGGCTGCATCTTCTACAAGATTTTGCTCCATCACAACATTCTGAGCTTGAACTTCAACTACTGTCAGAATTAACTACTGGCTGTGAAACAGGATTTGCTTTGTCTGCATCTTTTACAAGATTTTGCTTCTGTTGTTGCGGTTCTTCATCCAAGTACCTAACGATATCATTCAATACAAAGTGTTCCTTTTCGTGGGGAGCCAGGAAAAAGGATTGAGTGAAGGTCCGTGCTCCACTGTTTTTAAAGGTAATAAATCCACTTACCAAAACTAGTACTGCATTGTTATAAGACGTTTGTGAATCAACGGTCTTGATCTGGACCTTTGACGCTCTGTAATCCATAGATGTTACCAGCTGATTGATACCCTCCACCGTTGATACGGACAGCATTTTTCCACTAGGTTCTGGGCGACCAAGTATACTGTAATCCTTGTAAAATTTGTATAGCAATTGAGGTGATCGAACAAGAACATCGTAATACTCGTTGGCAAAGACATCCCCAATCATTCGCACATCAGGAAAGACAGTCATGACAGCTTGTTGGATGGCAATTTCCAATGACAGACAATTAACAGATCGAATTCGCTCCAAGAAAGGGGAATGGTTCAAGTTCGAATCCAAGGATGGGAGCAGAGAGAACGATCGAACCCAGCTCTTTGTGAAAACCTCATATGGGTACTGGTGCTATTTGTGATTGAATTTTGTAAGGTGTCTTGATAGCCGTATTTATACCTAATTATAAAAGCCCAT
>ML833044.1:36181-51986 GCA_009831015.1 Picea engelmannii
CGATTAATGTGTCTATCTTAGTGTGTTGCATGATGGTCCTTATATGAAACAAGTTACTTCTACAATCAATTCCTTCACCAATTTTACTTGTCATACCAACCAATGAGATCTTTGATTCATCACCTGAATCTGATCCCAAGTCTGTGGGTCTTGTTGTCGCTACCACTATTTACATTCCCTTCTTTTCCTTGAACCACTTTGGCCTCTTCTCGGGATGAAATTTCCAACATATTTCCTCATCATGTCCCTCTTTCTTGCAATGCTTGCAAGAGGGCTTCCCTTCCTTCCTCATCGCTGCATTTGAATTCTTTCCATGTCATTTCCTCTTGTCCTCTTTCATTGAAGACGATTCCCCTAATACACCTGCTTTCCCTGCTTCAATGTATGTCGCTTGAACAGAAACCTCATAAAGGTTAGTGGGTCCAAACATGAATACATTGTTTCTAATATGTGCAGGTAAACCTCCTATATACTTCATAAGGGTTTCCTATGTATGTAAAGGGATATCTAACATCAATGCCATTTTACGAAAGCTATCTGTATACTCTTGCATTGTTTGTCCTTTTCTTAGTTTTAAAGATTGTCATTCAACTAATGCTTTTTCTTTATAACCCAAAGGATAGAATTGTTTCCTAAGTGCGGAAATGAAGATTTTCCATGATGGAAATACATTACCCACTTGTTGCGTTCCATTTTGCAACTTGCTTTGCCACTAAATGAGAGTCGTGCCTGTAAGTCTCAAAGATGCCAACTTGATTTGTGTGGCCTCATCCTTGATCTGTTGCACACTGTTGTAAACTTCCATCTGCCTGATCCAATTGTCAAGTTTCTCTACATTTACTTCACCATCATATATGGGTAACTCAAATTTAACATCAAGTTTTAACAATGGCATTTCATTCTTATGTTTATGAACATGTTTCTTTGCATTAGATTTAGAACTTGAACTTGAAGAAGGAGAAGAAGAAGGAGGTGATGATGGAGGTGAAGAAGGAATCTGAGGATGATCCTCTTCCTCTTCACTTTTTCCCTTTGAATATTCACCCAAAACTGGTCTCTTTCGTTCCAAGTAATCCTCGTACAAAACTTTCACCATCTCCAACATAGCAAGGAAAGTTTTCTGGAACTCTTTCTCATCCTGAGAAATCCCTTCTTCCGATGCCATATTCTCACTATGAGAACCTCTCTTTCTCAATCCAATTAATGGATTCTCTGCAACAAGATCGCCTTCACCACGCTGTAGATTTTCCCTGGCTAACATGCAAAACTCAAATCCAAATGTCAACTAGCTCTAATGCCACTTGATCTGAAAAGATCTTTTAATGATTGTGGTTGAGTTTTTAATTGCATGTGTTAATTAACCATTTATGAATATGAATGAAAGAGGAAGGATTTAATGAATAAGCATAGCATCCATAAGACAATATACAGATTTGAACATAAGTAATAAGAACATCAAACCATAACAACAGAAGTGATAACGGAGTTCGGCACAAAATTGCCTACGTCTCTGGGCCTTTGTCTCCGTGGGGGAGGCTTCTTTATTTTTGTTCAAAGCTCAAAAATTAAATCATAGTAGTGCCATTAGGCTACAATATTTATCTGGTCATGTTCTTCCAGATCTCTAGAACCCAGCAGAAGAAATGGCATGCAAAACGAATGACCAGAGCTCCCAGAAATGGCCCGCAAGCGTCTTCTCCTCAACAGCTTCCCTGCATAAAAATGGATTTGGCTTGGATTAACTTCAGCATAAATCTGATCTGACTGTCCTCCATAGCCTCAAACAGGCCTGGTTTTTATAGATCTGAATTTGGTTATCATTCCCCAACTTCCTCCCAAAATCTAGCCTCCAAAAATGCCCAATATCTCCCAAAAATGGACCAAATCCTCCATTAACATGCTTAAAAATCATAAAAATCTACTAAACATAGGTAAAAACCCACTCTATAACCAAACATTCAAAAATACACAGAGTATCCCCTAAGTCTGGGTGCACGCCTTGACTCCTGGTCTTTATTCACATGCATAGGATCAAAGGCTAAAAGAAGGGGGACTTAGTTGGCCTAAGCCCCTTTTGGAGCACGCCCCCCTGGTCTTATGGGATATCCCCTGATCCTTGGGCTGGTGCTTATCCATTTGATCATGCACATGAGGAGGAGCCTCCCCTTTGTTGGGTTGAGGTCATATGCAATGTTTAGACCATGGGTTGGGGCTTATCCCCAACCCCCTTTTGCCTCATTGTAACTTTATTTCACTTTATTTACAATAAAGTGAGCTGGGTATTACAAGAATCACACGGGCGCATTGGAAATAGGGACTTTGCCAATATTTGGGCTGGTCCAAGAGGTCATGGGATCGACCCCCATGGACTCCAAAAAAACTTTTACCACCAACCATTAACCAATATCATGGTGCCACATGGCATCCCATGACTGGGCCACGTGGCACCCAACAATTTACCAAACAAATACCACTTGCACACTGCTGGGTGGATCCTTGTCACTGACCAGTCACCTTCTATCGGGCTGCCACTTTTCACCAACTTCCTCTTCCATGTCAACACTATTGATGTCATGATGATGTCAGCATTTGACAAGACCTATTGAATTTTTGCATGTTTGAGCAAACGGTCAGAGTACGGTAACTCTCGCATACGAATCTTGTTTGAGAAAGTAAATATACTGTTGAAATCAGTGCGATGAGTCAGTCACAATGGAATTGGTTTTGTCCGATTCTGAGAACTTTCATTTTTGAGCCTTTTTTAGCCCTATCAGGCTCCTGGATCCAATTCTGGATCAATTAGAGAGGAAGATAAGATTGTACAACTTGGAGTGATCAACACTGCAAGTACCTCCAACAAAGCCTTAGTTTCCCAGCATAAAGATAAACCCAAGTATCCCAAGAAGAAACATGCTCACTACAACAAGAAGCAACATAAGGGTCCCAAACCCTCTCATACAGCTTCAACTCCTAATGGTGACAAAGGAGCAAAATATAAAAATAAGAAGACTGACACGCATTGCAACTTTTGTGATAAATATCATCATGATTAGTCTAAATGTTTCAAGAAGATGGAAGCTTTAGAAGCAGCGATGAGAAGAACAACATTACTATTGATTCTCCTTCTTCTTCTTCCTCTTCTTCTCATGGGCATGCACTTTCCGCTTATGGTTTCTCCTTCAACACAACTTCCACTTCCTGCTTCTAGTTTCTCCTTCAACACAACTTCCACTTCTTTTGGTTCCTGACATAGTGTGATCTGACGGTTCATACTCTCCTCGATATTAACGGCCATTGATATGTGGCTTAACACCCAATTAGTCCATGATCTCTATTTAAATAGCATGGAGGGTCATTTGTTGATGATCGATTGTGAGAAACTCTCTTGTAAAATCTCTTTGTAATATTTTTCTTTTGCATTAATAAACTGCTCCAAGTGGTTGTGTTGGTTGGGGTCATGGATGTTTCCCTGTAGGGGTTTTACCACGTGAAAACATCAGTGTGTTGATCTTTGATCTAGTTATGTGAGCGGTTATTGAAGGTGCTCATCCTCTGTTGGAATACCTGTGTTGTTGAACAGGTTTGCTGCAGTAGTTATGGTTTAAGTAATTGTTGACAAAAAAATTTAAAAGGAATACATGAGACATAGCTCACTAAAAATCTAACAAAAGGATTTACTATGATCCAGGGAAAACAAAATGTGGGACGCCAACTAGGAAAAGATGCAGCTAAGGAAGATGAGAATAAAAAAATATATTCAAATATTTGGGGAAACCTCCAAGGAAGAGGGATTCCAAACCCCCAAAATATCAAAATAAACAAGAAACACAATCAGAAAAATCATTGGACAAGCACAGTAGACCAGATCTAGAGGAAAATTCAGGAAAATAGAAAGAAACAGAACTAGAGGTGCGAGACTATGAAAATCAAGATTTAGAGCCAGGAGAGGAAATCCAAGAAGAAGGAACCCAACAAATGGACTTAGAAAAAGTGGAAATAAATTTTGAAGCCTTACGAAAATATCAAGGTTAGTAGGAAAATGATGAAATGACTATCGTCCAAATCGAACAACTTCATCAAGAAACACCAGAAAGTAAAAGTAAAGAAGACAGATTATGTATTCTCTCAGGATCCTCGGGAAGTATGGGGATAAGGACTAATCCCCTAGATATCCTGAAGAAGACCCCCAGTGAGGAAAAGAAGATATGGAAAAAACCATGTAGACAAGTCATAGAAGAAACAAGGGCCCATTTAGTGGTCTCGGGACAAGTAATTGGCCTACCGGAAAGATATTTCCACTCCCAAACAAAGTAATTTAATGAATCTTATATCATGGAATGTGAGGAGTTTGAATGCCCCATAAAAACACAGAATGTTGAAAAAAATATTTAACCAGGAAAAAGCACAGGTGGTCCTCATCCAAGAAACAAAGTGTGATAAAGTGACGATGATTAGAATTGATAAGAAAATCTAGAAAAATTGTGAAGTAGAAGTGGTAGACTTGGAAGGAGCCTTGGGAGGTCTTGTTATTTTATGGGATCTAAAGAAATATTGTTTGGATTTGTTCTCCACTCTTCTGAGAATTTTAACAATGATGTTTGTTGAAGTTGGATCTCAGGTTCAGGGTTTCATCTCTAGTGCCTATGGACCATTATCACCCCAGCTTAAATGAGAGTTCCTTGAGTCCCTAAACCATCTTGGAGTCATTCTACATGGCATGCATTGGGTTATTGGGGGTGAATTTAATATGATAACCTCCCTCTAGGAAAAAAAAAGGAGGGATTAGAATATTGGATGGGGAACGTGAATCTTTCCAAGACTGGATTGAGAAATTTCGACTAATTGGCATACAAAAAAGTAATGTTCCATTCACTTGGAGTAATAAAAGCAGAGCGTAACATAGAATTTTGGTAAGGCTTGACATATTTCTTACGTCATAAAGTATGTTCCAAAATCAGTGGGTTATCTCAACGGAGGTCCTTCCCTTTTATTGATCAGATCATTTGCCAATCAACATATCTTTGGAAGAAAAGGTGACTTCCAAACCAAAACCATTCATATTTGAGAATTTATGGATGAATCACATCGATTTCATGCAAAAAATTGAATCCTGGTGGTCATAACTCTCAAATATTTATGGCATCGAGATGTTTCATTCTCAATAGAGTCTTAAACACATTAAATTTAGAATAAAGAAATGGAATAGGGAGGTTTTTGGTAACATCTTCGAGGGAAAAAGGCACCTGGAAATAGAGATGGTGGAAATCCAATTGGAAGCAACTGAGGGAGGACCAAACTAAGACACTAGAAACAGAGAAGAAAAAATACTCTTGTATATGGACAAAAGGGATAAACAAGAGGAAGTACTATGGCAGCAAAAAATGGCAGTTCAGTGGATAAAAGAAGGAGACAAAAACTAAAAAAAAATCCATAATTCTTTGTCGCAACAATATAGCCAAAATAGAATAACTTCCTTGGTTAGAGCTTCTAGAGAGCACGTGGATACCTTTGAAGACATTGAAAATGAATTGGTCATTCATTTTCATCATCTTCTAAAAGAACCGGAGAGAGACAGAGAAGCAGTGATTCAAAAGGTAACAATAAGTATCTTGAAGATAATAAATCTTGAACAGAACTGCTTCCTAATGAGACCTACTTCCATCAAGGAAGTAGAATAGACAGTAAAGAAATGATCTTTGGAAAATCTCTCAGACCTGATGGGTTCACAATTGATTTCTTCCACAAATGTTGGAAGATTTTAGGAAAATATATTTGGGAATCGGTGGAAGAATCCAGGGCCTCTAAATCCATGCTCAAAGCCTTGAATGCCACCCATATCACTTTAATCCCAAAAGAAAAGGATGCCAACACAGTGGAAAAATTTAGACCTATTTCCTTGTGTAATGTAATCTACAAGATTGTCTCAAAACTTATAGTCAGTAGATTCAAATCACTTCTTAATCAAATAATATCTCTGGAACAAGGAGGGTTCGTTGAAGGGAATCAAATTCTTGATGGAATTATTGTCACCCACGAAATGGTGCACTCAATGTAGAATTCTAAGTAGGTAGGTATGCTAATAAAACTTGATATGTATAAGGTCTACAATCGCATCAGTTGGAGGTTCCTTCAACAAATGATGGAGGCATTTGGATTTGCTAAAGATTGGATCCAATGGATTATAAGCCTTATTTCTTCAACCTTCTTCTCAATTATTGTGAATGGATCCCCCTCTAAAACGTTAAATCTATCAAGAAGGCTGAGACAGGGAGATCTGTTGTCTCCTTATCTTTATATTATCCTAACAGAAGGCTTGGGAAGAATAATCCACAAGGCATTGGCCAACCATAAAATACAAGGAATAAAGATCCAAGTAGGTATGCACCTAGTCTCCCACCTCCAATTCGTTGACGACAAACTTCCCATGGGAGCTCCAATTATAAAATAATATAAAAATATCAAGACCCTCCTTGACACATTCATGGAAGCCTCAAGTACGATTATAATTTTTCCAAGTCAAAAAAAAAATCTTTAATAAACCTATGGTTGTTCAGAGAAATATAGCTTTGATTATGGGTTTTCAAAGAGCCACCATCCCCCCCAAATAAGTTGGATCCCTGTTGGTGGAAAAAACCATTCAAAATATTTCCTAGCAAGATATTTTAGAGAATTTGGAAGCTAAACTCGCAAACTTGACCCACCTTTTTCTCACTCTCTTGGGAAGAATCCTGCTCATAAAATCCATGCTAATCTCTATTCCCCTCTATCTTTTCTCAATCATGGCCAATCCTAAAGGAGTGCTAAAGAAATCAAAAAATTGCAAAGAACCTTCCTCTAGGGGGGGCATGAAAGAAAAAAAGTGGTCCCTGGTAGCTTGGGATAAGCTTTGTGGTCCAAACTCCTGTGGAGGCCTAGGTGTTAGAGACCCTAGGAAATCAAGGAAATACTTAGCAGTGAAACTGTGGTGGCGGTGGATCAAACATCCAAACGACTTTTGGGAAAAAAATATGGAAGGAAAAGTACACTCCAGAAATAGAAATGCAAGATCCGATGAGGATGGATGGCTCCAGAACAGGCTCACTAATCTTGAATAATGCTTGGATAAACAGAGGATTGGTGCAAAGAGATATTTTATGGGAGGTGTTTTATGGTAGATCAACTCTCTTTTGGGAATATGCTTGGTAACAACTCCCACCCATATCTGAAACAGTGGGCCTGGATCGAATAGGAACAATAATGAGAAACACAAGATGATATATATTCATTAGTATTGGAAAGAGAGAGATGAAACATAGGGGGAAACAGGTCGAGTTGGTGAAGCTTATCGAACTGGACGATATATTTAAATCAGACAGATAAGAAATCTCTGGAACATGAGCTAATGCATGGGAAAATTAGAGTTAGAGAAGGACCAGATATCCTATGGTGGGGAAGTAAAGGGGGAGGAACCTTTACACTCAAGGATGTGTACCAGCTAGAAGTAGGATTGTAAGAAACGGACAAGAAAAGAGAGTGGAAACGCATCTTGAAACTAGGAATATGGCCAAAAGTAAGAAACTTTCTTTGGTTGGTTTTAAAGAAAAAAATTCTTGACCTGGGACAAGTTGTGCAAATGAGGTTACAAAGGTCCATCCCTTTGTATGCTATGCAGAAAAGGGGAAGAATCTATAAACCACCTCTTATGTAATTGTCAAGTAGATGGTATCATATGGGACAACGGAGAAGAGTTTTTCCAGCGCTCGAGTCAAGTTAATAATGACACATCCAATACCATTACAAACTAGGACAAGGATCCTTTCCACAACTCAATCCTAAACAAAACATGGGAGATTTTTCTAAGAATCATCATGCAGAAAATATGGAAAGAACGAAATAGAAGAATTTTTAGACAAACTCACTAACCTACTCATCAGCTTTGGGAGACAATTGTGGCAAGTACCTAGTCAATAGATGATAGAGAACTTAATGTAGCTAAGAAAAACATCTTCAACAATTGGAAACTGGAGAAATCTTACCTCCATGCAAACAAAGTTTAGAAGCATAAGAGGATAAATAAGCATCAATCTTGGATGCCTCCAGAACCCGGAACAATGAAGCTAAATTTTGACGGGGCATCGAGAGATAACCCAAGAAGTTCAGGGGTTGGATGGGGCTCTGATAAACTCATAGGGGGGAAATCATAGCCATTTTCACATGTAACTTGGGTCACAATACCAACAACGGATTGGAACTGGAGGGTCTTCTCCAAGGGCTCTGGATGGCTAGATTGTAGGGAATTAGGACTTTGGTCGTGGAAGGGGACTCCCTCTTGAAAATTTCTTCCCTCAAACATATGGTCGATGGAACAAAGATGGAAAAAATCTCATTGCATTGGAGACATTCCTATGGATGGGCTCTTATTGTAGAGGTAATATTGAACTTCCTAGTGATTATCCCAGCGCAGGTAAGGAGGAGCGTTAATACGATGGCAGACTGGTTTTCTAAGGTTGGAGTCCATCAGAATAGTTATATTACCACATGGATGGTTGTCGACTCCATAAATACTCCCATATGGAAAGAGGCCACTAAGATAATCTTGAGGGACATCAGCACCTCAGATGGCGTTCCAATTTTTGGGGGCAGGTGCTCCACCTAAAGGCCCGACAAGAAACCTATGAAAATTGATCGGTTGGAAGACAAAGATGGAGGGAAAAATTGGGATCCTAGTCACTTGATGATGGAACAGAGTAATGATGAAAGGATCATTGAATGAGACTTCATAGGTGGAATTATCAAGAATTAATAATTTCCTCAATCCAATTGGTATACGTCGGGACAGGTGGGTTCCTTCGATGTCAAGGTACTTGGTGACATGAAGCACTTCGAAGGTGGTGTTAATGGGAAAAGGTGGTTGGTACGATGCCAAAATTGGAATATGGAGAACGATGGTAAGAGTATTTATCACATTAATCCTAAAAGTACTACAAAGGAAACTGATCTTAGTACAATTTCCCTGATCGTGCCATGTAAGATAACTTAGCAGGTGTGAGGGGAAATGTTCAAGAACATTGAGGTAAGCAAGGGTTTTATAGGGTTGTCTCTAGATTTCCTGAGTGAATCGGATCGCCTCAGGTGGAAATTTGAGGGAGAAGTTCAGAATATGAGAGTTAAAAGATGAGAGCGAGATCCTGGCATAAATTTCCTGAGCTTGTTTTCGTCATTAGTGTCAAGGAAAGTTCCCCCTTGAGACTCAGTGGCAAGTCTATTGTTGCCCATTCTAAGCAGGCTCCTTATCCCTAGAGGAGCAGGTTCAGGTGGTCGATAAGAAGAGGCAGATTAGGCGACAACAAAACTTCGTTGAAGTTTGTGCATCGATTTAGAATGCATAGAATTGGCACTCATGGTAAGAATAAAAAGGGGAAGCATCCGGAGGCTTCCTCCTCGCGGGGACTGGCCAATTGAACTAGAGCCGCTAAGGTTCCCTGGATGGCAGGGACCCACTTCAAGTATTTGTCCTCGAAGAAATAAAATCATTTGGCAAAGAAAGTTGAGGATGAGGCTAGGCGTCAACGTAAGAGAACCTTGGACGAAGAGATTGTTAAGGAGGTTAAGGATTGGGTCGAGGACCCAAATTTTACCCGCACCAGGGAGATGAAGTATTTTAAGCTGGTAGAAATGTATTGAGTGGTCAAGGTGTTGGTTTCTCAAGGCATAGTGAAGGTTAGAAAGGAAATGAATCTACCACCCAGGCGATTAAGATCATGGAAGGAAAGTTCGATTTATTCTGTAAATCCCAATTCGAGATAAATTTCAAAGTGAGGAATGAGGATTTGCTCCAGAAAAAATATGGAAGATGAAACAGAGATCAAATCACCTTGGGTTTGCATGATTGTCACATTCATATTGGCTACAAGGAGGAAGTTGCAGAGATGGGAAGATATAGCATGGTTGGGATTCCTCTAGAAATGGCCTGGTTTGACCTAATCTATGTTGGATTTTATTCTTTTTGTTTAAGTATTATAGAGTAGGGTGTTACAGCTTACTCAGGCTCTGGTCCTTATGAAAAAGTTTGAATATATGTGTCTTGGTGTCTATGTGTTTTGGCCAGTATAGTCAATTTTTTCTCTAGTCATTAATCTTCGAGGTCTAAGCCTGGTTATGATAATGAACAATCTGTTTGGAGCTCTATGGAATTTTTGAATTGTTAATGTTGATCAAATTGTTGGGTTGAAGAGAGCGTCTTGGTTTCCATTTTGGCAGACCCTCTTCGTCTGGATTGTACTTTTACTATCTATATATAGTAATACAATGGTTCTATTTTTAGTTTAAAAAAAAACATTATAAATCTAAAATCTTTCGAAACAATCATATTAACAGTATTCCTATTTATTAATTATCTAGAAAAACCTGTTTAAATAAAAATTAGTAAAACTACTCTTGAATTATTTAATTTTTAAAAAATTACAAAATCCTTCCAATCATTTTCCCTATAATTAAGAGATTCCACATTTTCTAAGTTGATATAATAGCGCATTATATTCTATTTTATTTTGTTTGACATTTTCATTACATTTTGAACATTATTATAAAATGGATAATCATGTTTGTTTTGCTTCCCACAATGCATGCCTAGGTTTGGATTGTATAAGGTGTATATTTCTCATTAACAATGGTTTGTGGGTTTGTAGATTTAGATTCATACTACAATCAAAAATATGTGTTACATAAAATATATCTAGATTTATTGGTTACATAGTTTAGCATGGTAGTTAACTATATTGATTATATAAAATCTAGATTATTAACAACCTAATTTCTTAACACTTTAGGAAAAAAACATTTTGATAGTTCATGGATGAAAAGAGATTCTCTATCAAATCTATTGAGCATCTATTTGTAGAAACATGTGATAACCTAAAGCGATAACCAAAAGTGTTTGTAAATAAAGCTATGTTATGTACAACCAAAAAGCAGTAGTCTAAACGTTCTACCTTTTGGATGTTTTCTGGTAACTTTTTCCGATTGATTTTGCCTAAAATCTGGTGATGAATGGTTGGATCTTCATATATGAGTGGCTAAGATTGTATAATTTGAGTGTCCCAGGGGTTTTTCAGCACGTTGAATCCATTTATGAATTCAAAAATGCATTTAAACAACATAAAATAGCGATTTTATCCAAATTTACTTCACCGGATTCCGGCCAAAAAACCCAAAAGGTAGAATGTTTAGGAAACGCCCAACCAAAAGTACTAAAGGATCAAATATGAGTACCTAAATCCCAAGAAATGAAATTTTTAATCTAAAAAATTGAAATTATAAATTAAAAAAGGTAAATTTACAAAGTAATCTACATCAAATCAAAATTTGTAAAAAACTTTAAATGCACAATGTTGTTTGTGTTCATTTAGAGTTATCTTAAAAATTGTTTTCATATCGAAAGTTTTTAAGTCATTAATTTCTAGAGCATTTTTTAGGGTCTTCTCATTCCTCTTTCGAAGGTTTTACGTTTACAAATAGAGGACTTAAGTTAGTGTGTTAATTTTCTTTCTGAAACAAGATAAAGAAGACCCAAAAATAGAGCACCAAGTGAAAAGATATGATCCCAACAAAGCTCCTTTTTTTCCAAACATCTTATATTTTTCTAGCTCAACATTCTTGCTCAACCCTAACTTCATGGTATGATCAATTTATTTCATATTATGGTTCTTACATCATTATAAATTAAGTTCCAACCTCTTGTTATGGGATATTTTTGAATAAGCATAGTCACTACAACTCTTCTTAGAGATAAGCAACCACTACTTCTAGGCATTATGTATTGTTATGTACATTGCAATGTTTTCACCATTGGTTCATTAATATAATTTGGTTTTCAGCATAATATTATACATTTAATAGTGTATCTTGTGTTCTCTCTTTGCAAAATTTTATGCTCTTTCGTTTTGTTCTCAAATCCAATCTAGATCAATGATATCAAAGAAATATTCTCTCTATTATTTTTATGTGTAGGTCGCCCATGAGATCATGCTACAACTAGTTGGGCCTCGATCTAACTGAGCCTAGTGAATACATTCATCATTGACCCAAGCAGTCTCCCATGGTAGATGAACTAAAGAAGCATCGCAGATCAAGGGATCCTATGAATTTGTTGCTCTAGCAAGCCCTCAAGTGACAAGGGAAAGATATGATGGATCATTTTTCCCATATCTTGTAGTGATTCCCAATAGATCGAGATGCACCGTCAACAAGTAATCATTTTAGAGGAATGATGCCCTTCAAGGTACAAGTTAAATTTGATATCCCTATGTTTGAAGGATATATAGATGTAAAATATTTGGAGAGATGCTTAAAATGGCTAGAGGGTAATTTATTTGTTCACAAATTTTCCAATAGTGAGAAGAATACCTTTGAATTATTGAAAACCCATCCTCGTGTCAAACTTGTTGTATGCAACATTCCAAAGATTATTCTAAAACGTTTTTAATGAAACCCACTTAGCCTATATTTTTTCAATTCTCTCAAGAGGAGTATTGATTTGGATTTATGAGCAGAACAAAATGAACAATAGATTTATAATATTAACTCAGAGACAAAGTGAATAATAATAGAGATACAGTAAAACTTGACTTCTATTAAATAAGAAATGCATTGAAACTGTAAAATGTAGACTAAAACAAGCTTGCTAGAATGGTGGCATCTTATCTCTAAGAAGTTATGTGATGGCTACGCTCTTTCGGGAGAATATGAGTACAATGAGGCTCTGAAATCATTTTTACAATAAAAATGAATTCCAAAACACTAAACGTCCAAAAACCTAACCCTAACTCATTGTTGTCATTAATAACCAATTAGATGTGAGCACATGTCAGCAACATATATCAGCAATATATTATCAACAAGTCATCACCACAAGGAACACAAAGAACACAATATGTATGTACAATTTTATTTTTATTACGGACTACAATCCTTGGGGTTTTTCAGCAACAACTGAATAGAGTACAACTCTACAAGAGTACCAGCTCTATATGCAAGACTCATCTTACATCCTCACCATCAACTGAGATGAGGCAACAATCCTCCACAGATATCAATCTGTCACAGGTACGCGACCTGTCGGTAGTGTAGCACGCGTATGTATGTGACCTACCAATAGTACATCCCATGTATGTAGGCTACCAGTCTATACTATAGCTTGTGTATACCTCTGAACAACTAGGGTTTATCCTTTTCATCACATGCTCAGATCCTCTGCAACCTGCAAACACATTCTCTTCTGTCTTCCACTGTCCAGTCTGACCCACAGTCAGTCACAACACATCCAAGCTCTCCAATATCTTTCTCATACATCTTAACCATACACTATGAATGTTATTCAATCATGTATAAACAACAAGTATATTGTAGCCATCATATCAGTACTGAGTCACAAGAGTGTTGATCACTCCATCAACCAACACATACAACATCACAATAGCCATACCAAGAATGCTTCAGGCATTCACCTCACAACAAACAAGAACTTCCATCAAGACAAATAATGCAACCATACCAGAGTTTCTATGGCAGATCTGAGCCCATAGAATGCATATCTAGAACCTGCTTCATCATCCAAGAGCATGTCATCAACTCAAACATAGATCTTCAATACCTCATCAATTGTACGCGCCCTGTCCTCATTCATCTCGCGTATGTACGTGCCATGGATCAAAGCAGCCCATGTATACCTCAGAAACTAGGGCTTCTAAACTTCTGAGACTTCTGTCGTCGTGACCTCAAACTTGTCGAGACTTTAATGCGCTCATGAGATCGTCTAGACCATCTCTCTCTCAGAATAGATCGTCAATCATGCTCAAGATATCTTCAAAAAGTGTATTTTCACAAGAGATCCTAGCCTCTTATTTATACTCTTCATCTTCTAGGTCACTTAACCCATATCTAGGTCACTTCCTTATTTTAGGATTAACCACTTTCTATAAATAGAAAGTTCTTCGTTATTTTATTAAAATAATCCTTTTTTATTTTGTTACTTTATTTTATCATTAAAATAACGATTTATTCTTTTCAATCACATTGACTTCTTTGACCATTTGGGGCTTCAAGCCATCATATGGGGGTCCTCCAGCTTCGTAAGGTCATAACTCTCAAACCGTGAGGATTTATGTGACATTCCACATACCACCGGAAATGTCATGACAAGAAATATCCATCTAGGATGGTTTCACCAACAAAGTCATTGATCTTCATCTCATTATTATACATACAAGCATGGGTTCTCTCAACCACAACTCAACCACAGAGAGTCTTCCCGTGAGGGATTTCACCATAAGGGGACCACTTTGGAGTTCATCCATTTGTACTTCTTATTAATCATGACAAGACAATAATGAGTCATCAAACTATGCATAATATATCAAAGAATCCATCTTCATCATGTGTCAATGAAAATTCATTGATCCATCTTCATCTATGCATCTTGATCCTTCTTCATCGATTGGTTTCCACTTGACATATATCATTCTCATCAAGGACAATACATATACATTTTTCATCAACCATCAATCAATCAAGCTTATCAATCAATCAATCCATTGACATCAATCAATCACTTGACATAAATCCTTTGACATCAAAATAATCAAACCATTGGCATCAATGACAACATGATCCAACAATCTCCCCCTTTGGCATTGATGGCAATACCAACATTGATGTCAACACCAATCATTGATGTCAACATGTAGACAAGGCATTCTCTGCATCAATATTCATCAATCACAACCATGTGACTATCTCTCCCATAATAGTGTGACTATCTCTTCTCATTAGACTATGTCTTTCTATCAATAAACATCAATCACATCAATGTGACTATCTCCCCCCCTTTGACATCATTGGAAAATGGCCATTCTCCTCTTGGGGTTGCTCCCCTTTCTTTAACTCTCCTTGGGGATGCTCCCCCTATCTTGTTTCCGCTAAATAATATCTCCCCTTTTGAATAAAGGATATCAATATAATGTAATGTTGAAAATACATTCCTCATGCTCCCTCTATGACCATCGCTCCCCCTGGAATTATGCCTCTGTTCTCTTTCCTCAAGTATAGAGCTCTTTTCTAGGTATGCATCTGATAAGTATTTCCTCCTAGAATGATAAGAATAATGACTCCCCCTATGGGTATGTCTCCCCCTATTTTCAACTGGATCATAGATCAACTACTCTCTCTATGATGATCCTTGGACATGTTCATGCATCAAACTTGTGACATACCATACATCATGAAACAAAAGATATGTCAATAATGAAAATAGAGAATCATGAACAAGATATCAGCCAAGTACATCATGCACAACATTCATGTGCATAAATCATGTACGTCAACAGATATCATCCATGGAACGTATCCACCATATGCCAACATGTGCATCTACCAATATGCCAACCATGTGCATCTATCAATATGCCAAAAAAATACCATCTATGAGTGTACCATCATGCATCATCACTTTCACCAAGCAAGTATATCAACCATGCATCAACAAGATATGACTCCCCAATGATGTACAATATGACTATCAACTCAAATCACCAACTACATGTCTCAATATGTAGCCCAAAAATACATGCACCATGATATCCAACAGATGTTTCCAATAATACTTCATAAGATATATCAATGAAACTCAAATATCTACCATCCATGTACCCCAACATATTAGCATCAATCCATACTCATGGGTTAGTGCCATGCACCCAAGATTTATTTTACATCGTCACCTTACATGATCTAACATAGAACCATGAAAACCTGCAACAAACAGTGTCAG
>ML833045.1:10517-34597 GCA_009831015.1 Picea engelmannii
ATAAATATATATAATAAATGAGTAGTTATTTATTATCCAAGGGATGCATCCTTTCATGGATGGTCACCATATGTTCTCTATATATGGAACTCTCATCATTGTAATAATATATCAATCTATTATAATCATTTTGTCTTAGCATTTTCTACTGTGCATGGTTTTTCTTCTTGTGATCTTGGTTATTACTGTTGCTATTGTTCATGGTTTATGCTTCAGTTCATGTAAATTTGTAAAAAAAACTGAATGTAATTGAACAACATTAAATTCCAACAAGAGAGTGTGGCAATGGGGGGGGTGAGGGAGAGAGAGAGAAAGAGAGGGAGGGTGAGAAGGGGGGGGGGAGAGTGGGGGAGAGATAGAGGGAAAGAGGGAGAGAGGGTCATAGGGGGGAGAGAAAGAAGGAGGGGGAGATAGAAAATGAGTAAGTTAGTGAGAGAGAGAGAGAGACGGGTCAAAGAGAGAGGGTAAGATATAGGGAGGGAGGGAGGAACGGGTAGAGTTAGAGAGAGAGAGAGAGAGGGATATATCGACCAATAAAGAGAGATAGAGGGATATGGAGACAAATAGAGGAAGGGAATCTCTGAAACAAAACCATCTCTACTTGGATTTCCTTAGGCTCAACCAATCAAAAAAAAAAACCCTTGGATTAGGTGATAGAATGGAGATTTCATGTGACCACCATGTGGTTGTTGGCAGCTCAACACATGCCTCTCAATGCTTATGACCTTACCTGGTTGGCATGCGGTTCATACACTCACAATAATGGTCGTGTTTATGTGTGTGGTGAATTCTCTACAACATTTGATGAAGAAGAAGGTGACAAGTACAAAAGTTTTAATGTTACACTAGTATGACAACCCCACCATCAAAATTGTGAGAGGTTGTAAGGAATTTCGACTGATGTGGAAGCGAGTGATGATGGTTGATGGTGGAAAGGGTGCTCTTAACCAGACAATCCCCATCTAGTCAATGGTATTCATAGATACTTCAATTCCAATCCCTCCTCCTCCACTTTGGCTTGGCTTATTTGTAAGGATAATATATATTCACACTCTTCTAGTTACCTTTATTTTCTTCTTATTGTTTGACTATTTTTTCCTTGTTTTTTTTACTAGTTGGTTTAGCTATGTCCAGTTTTTTGGGGTACTCTTTCCTACATATAGTCAAGTGAGCTCTTGGTTTTAGTATAACTTCTATTCAAAGGGCTAAGCCCGAGTCTTATGTGTTGGGTTGGGGACATGAAGGTTTATTGTTGGTACGTTCATCTTCTGATCTCAAGTCTTTATTTTTCTCTCTCTCTTGTGATCTAGTCAAGGGGTGGTTCTCTAATTCATTCAATGCTTGTTGGGGAGGTGATTTTTGTGGCTTGTTGTGGGTAAGGTATTTATTCTCTAGTTCACAACCTTATTTACTATCCATGGTAGGAAAAGTGGCTAGGAACACTCTCGAATAAAGCAATTGTGATTCTAGAATAAGGGGGAATGTTAATCCTCGACCCACTAGGTGAGCCATTCCTCAACCACGGTGTACATGTGCAGAGATGGCAGTTGATCTTTCCAGGTAGAAGTTTAACTAGATAATCCCGATGAAAGTCCAAAAAGATGTGGATGGTTTATTTGTATTGGTTAGGCAACAACGTTTGTAGACCCCCAAGTGGAAAATTAAGGAGGAATTCTAGGATTGGGTTGTAGACTTTAGCTTTTCTAGGTCTAGAGATATGAAAGTTTTTTGTGCCATGGAGTTTTATTGGCTTTCTAAAACTCTCATTTCCTTGTCTATGGAAAATAAGGGTAAATAGGAACAATAAGAATTCGAAATGATAAGGAGTTTGGAAGCTAAGTTCACATCTCTGTGCATGGTTATTTTTGGGTTGAGGTTCAAGGTTTCGGATTAGGACCCCATAAAAGAGGAGGACATAGTGGAGGTGATGGGAAATGTGTGTTAAATTATTTTTGTGCATGTTTAAACCAATTGCATTCACATTTTTAATTATTAATGATTGTAGCATGAGCATGTATGTCATGATATTTATATTTCCGCTTTTTAATTGATATGTTAGTCAAAATGGTAGTAATGACACTCAACTTTCAGGTTGGGTACGTTACAATTTGGTATCAGAGCTTTTGTTTCAACACTGGACCCATATGGGCCAAAGACCAATGTGGATTTGAGAAATTCATTGTTGTGTAATTTTAGTCTATGTCCAATGTGGGAAAAAATGGTGAATTCGGAGAGAAAATTCCCAAATTTGGGTGAAATATGCATATAATTTGGCAAGGGATGTCAAATTGACAATTTTAGGGTCAAGTTCGACCATGGGTGTTGGGTATGTGTTATATTTTTCACATGTGTGTGTGGTGGGGGGCGGGGGTGTTAGATTTGATGATCCTCCCCTAGTAGTGGTGTGCACATGCATCGAGTACTTCCTGGAGGCAAGGCTTGATCCCCTTGTTACCCATGATTTTGGTCATCATGATGGTGTATTAATGATGGTGTACTCAGGCTCTTCATAAGAACTTTCTCCTGAGAAAAGTTACTTTCATCTCTTCCCAGAAAACTCATTTTTGAAGAAGGTTCGCAGGCTGCTAGTATTCCAGGGTGCGAGAATGCCTGATTCTCGTAGGCTGCCTTAAGCCAGGGTGCAAACTTCTCGCACTGTGTTGAATAGCCAGGGTGCGAACTCTTCCTAAAGCATGGAAAAAGATGAATTCTCGATGTTTCAAGAAGGGAATCTTCTAGAATAATGGGTTGGCATTCGAATGGTTATCCTTGTACTGGATTCCCTGATATTTTGGGATCATTCTTATCCAAGTAACTATCTCATTCTCTCCTATATATTTAGGGAATTCTCATGGAAAAGGTTAAGCAAGATTCATTGGAGAATTGGTGAAAGAATTGTGTGAAGGACTTAGCTTGAACAACAGCTTGGAGACTCTAGCAAGTTTATCAAGAGGATTTGATCTTCTTCATGCAAGGATTGAGCAAGTGTGTGTGTTGGAGCCAAGAGCCATCGAAAGGAAGCTTGCGACATCAAGGCTATCAGGTTGTAATCTTTACTTTCCATTAATATGATACAGTGGCATGTCCCTTTCCCATCAAGCTATTTCCACTTTATTGTGTAATTCCTTGATCATACACATAGGTTGACAGTTGAATATATTGTGCTATCTTCACTTTGGTTGGTTTGTGTTGTCTTGGTCTTGACCTCACGAGAGCACCGGAGTGAAGCGAGAGCAGCAAAGACCCTAGGAAGCGATAATAAGGTATGTTATTTGTTCCTTCCTCCTAGTTAATTCAATGGTCAAAACTTAGGGAAAGAGTCATGTCCTATCTTGTTTTGTTCTAGATCCAGGTGAATCTAGGGAGATCTGTTAGTGTCTGCACCTACCGATTAGTCTGATAACAAAATTGGCGACTCCACTGGGGATCATCCCATTTTATTTGTGGCTTTTGGTGGTTTTTCGTGGCCATTTGCTCTAGTTTTACTTTTCTCCTTTCCTATCAATCTCTGAGTCTTCAGGATATCCTGATAGATCCTCTGGGTCCAGAGGCCTTTTCTAATTTTGTTTCATTTTCCAAAAAATTGACTAGTTTCAGAGGTTCTCGCACTGTACTTCACTGTAGCCTACGAGAATCTATAGAGTTCGCATCCTGCCTTTAGGTTCAGTGCGAGTTTATCACACTCTGCTCAAGGGCCACCTACGAGAATCACTAATTCTCGCACTGTGTAGTATTGCCAGCCTGCGAACTCATTTTTTCAAAAATTTGGATTTGAGTTTTGGCATCTTCAACTGCCCAGATCAGTCTAGGTGCCTCATAAGAATTTCTTGGACCATTGATTGGTGTCTTTCTTGTCTTCGTTTTCATGCATGAACAATCTTAGGATTTCAAAGGCTCTTCTTGTCACTTCTGTCTTGACTTTTGTTTCTTGACTTTTCTTGGAAAAACCATACTCTCTGATTTCAGAATCTGAGTGTGTTTGATTAGTTAAGAACCGGTGATCGGTTGAAAGTTGATTTTTCTTGGTCTTTATCATTTGCTTATTGTTTGAAAGATCATTTTTCTTATGCAATTGAAAAGACTATATTGGTTTGCTTTTTATTTTTGTTTTCATTGAAAGAGTGGATTGGGTTTTTATCATTGCTTGTTCATTGGTTTTTTATTTTTAGTACTCTCACTATCATGATGTGGGTCCTTTTTGAAAAGTGAACAAACGTTTTTCTTTCAAAAGATATTTTTCGTCTTCGA
Source organism: Picea engelmannii (assembly GCA_009831015.1). Taxonomy (NCBI): domain Eukaryota; kingdom Viridiplantae; phylum Streptophyta; class Pinopsida; order Pinales; family Pinaceae; genus Picea; species Picea engelmannii. The sequence goes on from ML833045.1 coordinate 14,766, forward strand.
AAACATTGAAAATAAATTGTTAAAATTATTGAAAAAGAAGCAATAGAGAATTGTTATTGATGCGTGATTTGTTGCATTTGCATTTTAAAGGAAATTTTGCATTGTAGTTCAAGGTAGATCTGGAAAACTTTCTCTTTCCCTCCCATACATAGGATTCATTGAACGAAAATTGCTATATTTCATTCTCATCCATGCATTGTTGGGTCAGAGTCATACAACATCAGTTTCAACTCCATTTTCTTTGAGTAAACAATAGCTCTTAATAACACTGCGCAATCATAAAATTTAACTAGTAACTTTTTTCTAGGGCTCTATTACACCAACATTTAGCTAGGCTAGCGCTTTGGAGTAGGAAGAGAGATACACTCTCCAAAAGCACAAAAAACACAATAGCATCTTGTGTTAGGGAGAGTTAAATTCCATTTGCAACATCTTGTCCTGGGAAGCCCTTCTCACACAAGGGTCAAACATGAGGTCGCGTTGATATTGACAGAGTTACTCACCCTGCTTTGTTGATATCAATGTAGAGATTGCACGTATTATGGGGATCACTCAGAGGTATACCCACAATGATGAGTGGAAGCCTTTTGGGTTGATTTTGGGCTAGATACCCTGCCCTTGCGTGTGGATCGGACTATCGACTGTCCCCCCAGGATTTATTGTTGTTGGTGGTGACCTTAGTGGCCTATCTTTCTAGGTTCTGACACGAGGTGACTGTGAAGGGGAAAGTCTTCACGGTACCTGGAATTGACGTTGACCAAACTCACTCGGGCTCCTTGGAGGGTATACCCACAATTATGTGTGGGAGCTTGCACCAGGGTGTAAGTCTGTTAAGCAGGTCGTCAGCGTAACTTTTCCACCCTAGCCCAGCCCCTTCTCGTCTCATTGTTGCGACGTTGGATTTCATCACCAACTAGTGGCTTCGAAATTAGAAGGTCTTGTTTGCTTGGTGTTGCTTCCTAGATTTTGTTTACTAGCGCGTGTTGTTTGTTTCTCGAAGTTGACCATAGGATTTTCTTCGTGAAGTTTGTCACTCGTTTACAATATCTCCTCCATGTCGTTCACGTAGAATGCAGGGTTTATCTCCAGAGCATATGGAAGGTTCTCAACCCTTTCCTACAAGTACACCTGAGGGCTCTCCTCGACAAAGTGAAGTCACAGTCGTCACCACACCAAAAGTGGAATGAATTGACTCTCTAGAACATTTTCGAATTGCAAATACTCGAGAGGACTTTCGACTTCACCCTGATTCTGAGAGACATTTTATGCGAGCAAACTCTTTCGGAGACTTAATTGTTGTGTATTCTGGATCTCCGACTGGACCTGGGGAACAAGATCCTTTTTGGTCTATGGGCGTTTTTCGACGGGACCTTTTTGGTCCAGGTTCACCTTTGATTTCCGAAATCAACCCACCTGTGATTTCTAAAATCTATAGTACAGAAATAGTACCGGTGACTACCGCTTATCGCTTTACCGTCCCTGTCGAAATGGCCCATCTCACAGCTACTACGAGTGTTCCAATTGGGTTTACTGCGACTAGTCTTTCTCCTATCAACACACCGTGAACGCCCAACGTTGCTCTGGCACTACCACCTAGATACCGTGTGTTGAATGCTTCGATTCCTACTCCTGGGAAAACTCCATCCGTCTCTCCTGGTGGTCCTTCTTCTTCTGGGCACTTTCTTCCCAGTTTTGTTCCAACACTCCCTCAATTTCCTTTGGGAGGACCTTCTTCGTCTTCTACTAGAAATCCTAATCCTAGTGGCACTATTCCTTCATTCACTCCAAATTACCAGTTTCCGGTTGGTGGACAATTTCACCAAGGTGGTATGACACAACCCCCTCTCAGTGGGCAAATCCCAATTAGAACATTGCCCCCAATTGGAACACCACCTTCAATGGGAGGACCGACCCCACCTTATGGGAAAAACATACCTCCGTCCTTGGCCCAGTATTGGAATCATTTGATACAAAATCCTCCTCAATTGACTGGGGGGGAGTAGTTTCCTGCTGCGTCTGTAACACCCCCTAACATGGGCCAACCATATCCAGGTTCGTTCAATCCCATTTGGGGGGCGAATACTCAAACTCAAGCCCCTATTCCAGGGTATAATTCTATGAGCTATTATCCTCTCCAACCACAACCGAATATTCCTGGGTCTTCACATTATATGCAGACTGCTTATGGTCCTACTGGTTTGCCGACAGGGCTTCCTCCCCAAAGCCACCAGTACCCACAGGTGAATCGACAATTACTATTTCTCACCACTTTGGATCTTCTGGAATTTTCAAGGATTTTAAATGATCCTATTCATCACTCTCCCCAATGGCCTGTTATACCAGCCAAGCTTCCATCGGACATTCCTAAATTCGACAACAAAGCGGGAGAGGACCCAAAAAATCACGTTATGACTTTTCACCTATGGTGCTCATCCAACTCGTTGATGGATGACTCTATTCATTTACGTCTTTTTCAACGAACCCTCACAGGTTCTGCTGCGAAGTGGTATATCGAATTGCCATGAAGTTTCTTCTCTGACTTCAACACCCTAGCTATGGATTTCCTTACGCATTACCAGTTACCGATCCATTATGACACGGGGACCGAGATTTTGATTTCCTTCAAACAGAACAAAGACACTCATATATATGATCACATCCATGAGTGGCGAAGGAGATGACGTCTCATTAAACTTGAGCTCCCCGATTAGCTGTTGGCTGAGTGGTTCACAAAATCATTTGTGAACGACATAGGTAAGGACATTTCCATGGGTGGTGTAGTCACGGAAGAGCAGGATATAAGTCGTGCTCAATATCTTGACCTCGTTTATTCATAAACAGTAACCCTTTACGATTTACTACCTGACTTACCGCGTCCTTCTACTTCCAACACTTCAACTACTCCAACTACCTCGCATGAAGCTGACGATGTGATTGGTACTGCCCAAGTCCAACCACATTCTGTGTCAAGCGCAAACCCCAAATCTGCTTCTTCTAATGTTCAACATGCTCCGTCTCCTGCCCCTCCCGCCGGCAAGACTTCAGAGGTAAATGCAGTTCAATCTACCCCTGCCGGTAAAAACAAATCTAAAAAGGAAAGGGGTAAGAATAAGGAGGGAAAAAATACTCCTCAAACGGAGCAAACCAAAACTACCCCTGTTGACAATCGGGATAAGCGCAAGCCACGATATCCTTGTATTATTTGTGGTGATGATCACTACACGAAGGATTGTCCATGACATGCTGAGGTCACTAAGTTCCTTCAAGGAGCTCCAAAACCCCCTGCACCGGCCGTTTTGTCCCAACCCTTCCCGTCTCAACAACAGGCTCAGTTGGTCATCCATGAAAAACCCTCCTCTTCTACTACATCATATGTTTTGATGTGTACTGGTGATTCTCAGCAGAGTAATGTTGCACTCACTACTCGGGCCAAAGATTATTCTCCCTCTAAAGAGAAGGTTGATGATCTATCGCCTTCTTCAGCACAACCCTCTCTAGCGACTCCACCTGCCAACAGTCCTCTTCATCTCGAATGACCAAGCCTCGACAAAGTTCTGCGACCCCCCCCCCCAAAGGGCATAGTTTGGAAATCGGATTTCAATCCTCACACTCATGCTACCCAGAACTACAACATTGTTGAAGATCTGGCTCAAGCACCTTCTGCAATGTCAGCCCTCGAAGTCCTTCAGACTTTTCCTACACAACGAAAGGAACTGTTGAAAGCTATTGGTGGAATTGACCCAACGGATACGAATTTAATAATCTTTGAATTGGAAGATCACATTCCAGGGTTACCCCCTCAACTCGCGTTCCTTATCCAAGTGATTGTCTCTAACAAAAACATTTGTCGAACCGTTATCGACGAGGGTGCATCGACATGTGTTATGTCTCTTGCTTGTTGGAAAGCCATTAGCTCTCCTCCTTTGAATGAATCCCAGAACACTCTTAAATCCTTCAACGACTCCGGTTTTAATCCCTACGGTGTTCTTCCTTCGTTGCCCATCACGTTATAAGGAAAAATGGTCCAAGTCGAAGTGGAAGTCTTTGACGCTCCCCTTGATTATAATCTTCTGCTTGGCCGCAGCTGGATCGATTCCATGTGCGTCGTTGTGTCGACCCTTTTACGTGTAGTACGTTTCCTTCATAAAGGAAAGGTTGTTACTTTCAACCAACTAGCCTTTTTTAATTCCGATACTCATACTGGCAACGTAACGTTTATTGCTAAAACCCCACTGGGTTATGAGAACGTCGGTGTAGGCCTTTTAAAAGACTCTTCGTTAATGGGCACTTTCCCCATTCCACCGCCCGATGTTCCACGCTCGTCTGTTGCTTCTATCAACATGATCTCCACTTCGCCTCATGAACTTCCTGCATCTCATGACCCCTAGATAGTACCTGACCCTAGAGATCATCTTCGTTTCGGCGACGCCATGCCGTTAAGCCCAGTTGAATCCGCCTATCAGGCCATTCAATTGGAAACACCTTCTACTCCTTCTCTTGGTGAGTTTTATCCCGATCCTTTTTGTGTCATTTTTCCCACTGACGAGATGATCATGTCTGTCATGGAAGACACCCCTTGGGACGATGGGTATCATCGTTCCATCCTCTTTCTGGAGAAACATACTCTTGAGAACTACCAACGGATTTCGACGCCGTCGACCGTTGTCGTCATCTCGACTGTTCCCGAGTCTGCATACGATGTGTTTTCTGAAGGGAACTTGAGCAATATATCACCCACTATTCCCCTTGACATATCCGTCAAACCTGGAATCATCGAAAATGTCCATATTGGAGCTTCGTGTTCCCCTGACGAAATAGTCACCTATACGTCCCTTTTCAAAGAGTTTCGTGACATCTTTGCCTAGAGCTACGAAGAAATGTCGAGTATCGACCCTGAGATCGTGATACATGAGATCAAGACATACCCCGACTCTAAACCTGTCTGGCAATGCCTTCATCCAGTTCACCCATGTAAAGCGGCTGTTATCAAGCTCGAAGTCGAGAAACTTCTGAAAGCTGGCTTTATTTATCCGGTGGCTCTTACAAACTGGGTTTCCAATCTTGTCCCGATTGACAAGAACAAGGCACCATTCATGAATGCGTTGATTATAGGGATATCAACAAAGCTTGTCCCAAAGACAACTTTCCTACCCCCTTCGTCGATCAAATTGTCGACGATTGCACCGGAAGTGAAATCTTCTCTCTCATGGATGGTTTCTCCGGGTATAATCAAATTAACATTGTTCCCGAGGATCAACATAAGACTGCTTTTATTTGTCCTTGGGGTACTTTTTCCTATCGGAAACTTCCTTTTGGTCTCAAGAATGCTGGCGCAACTTTTCAATGCGCTATGTCTTATGCTTTCCATGATATCAAGCACATCATTCAACCCTATTTGGACGATTTACCCGCTCATTCAATGCGCCGCGTCGATCACCCAACCCACCTCCGAGCCATTTTCGTTCGCTGTCGGTTCTATCGTATACGTTTGAATCTCATAAGTGCGTTTTTTGCGTGGAATCCGGCCGTCTTCTAGGTTTTATCGTTTCGCGTCAAGGGATCCGGGTGGCTCCTTTAAAGGTTGAGGCGATCCTTAATATCCCTCCTCCTTCATTAAACATGTTGGCACACAATGTTGTTTTTGGCATTGTGGGCGTACCGAACATCTGTCAAGTCCACTACTAGGTTTACACCTTTTCGATTAGTCTATGGTGTGGAAGACATTCTCCCGATTGAATGCGAGATACCTTCTTTAAAACTAGTTGTTGAACTCCTACCCAACACTTTTGTTGAGGAAGAACATCTATTGTATCTTATGCGATTAGACGAAACTCGACGTGATGCCACCCTAGTCATAGAAGCTCATAAAAAGTGTGTCAAGGCCCAATATGACAAGCATGTCAAGCCTCGCATTTTCTCCGAAGGTGATCTTGTTCTTCTCTATGAACAAGATCGAGATATGTTAGGAGTTGAGAAATTTGAAGCCATGTGGTGAGGTCCTTATATCATTCGACGAGTTTTGGAAAAATGAGCTTATGAGTTGGTATATTACGATGGTATCCCTTTGAGTGAACCCAAGAATGGGTTGTACTTGAAGAAGTACTATGCATAAAATCATCTGTGCACAAGTACTTGTATTTTTATTGTATCATACTTCTTGTATGTTACTATAGCTTGTTTTTGTCGTTATTTGGTCTCTGCCCTTATGTGACGTTGTGTTTGATTTCCAGATGTTGGAGTCTTCGCTACCCTATATTGGCTTCGCTGATGGCACTAGTTGTAGTACTTAGAACCTTTCTTCCGCTGCGTGGGCAATTTACGCCCCCATAAATGAACTTGTCTCATTACGAGGTGTGTGTCTCGGTTGTGCGACCAACAACATTGCAGAGTATAGTGTCGTTATTGAATTATTGGTTGATGTTATCTCGCTCAGAATCCATCATTTGGTTATGCGACTCGATTCGCAGCTTGTAGTACTACAGTTAAGTAATGTCTATACTATTCGAAGTCCTACTTTGTTACGGGTGTATTTGCGAATTCGCCTCTTGGAGCGTTATTTTGATTACATTGAATATCAACATATTCCTAGATGTCTAAATACATTAACAGATTCATTGGCTAATTATGTATTAGACAGACATTTGAATCATTTATAAATCAATCACATCAATGTTCACACAACACATGATAAACCGGTAGAAGTCGTCTGTATATATAACGATCAAAAGAGTTTTTTACAAAAAGTTTGTCCGAAGACCAAAATGTCAAAATTTGAAGCTCATAGCTTCTACAAAGTGACGTCATGGATGACATTCACGGTAACACACGACTGCCCGAGCAACCCTACGGAGCAGTCGACTCATGGAACCCAACACTCCTACAGTATGACACTGATCGCATCGTGGAACATCTTCAAGAGGCATGTCTGGAATATCTGTGGTCAGGCCCTCTAGATTGTGTTCCACTACTTGATAATCCTCGACATATTGTGGCACTGCCGCTACCTCTCCTCACCGCTGAATGGGAGATGTACCAGGAGGTCTGTAAGGTCCAACATCTGTGACATCAACAACGATTTTGTATTTAGTCTTTGGACGAACATATAAAACAAAAACATTTGAATATGATAAAAATTCACAAAAACATTTAAAAAGAAAAAAAATGTGTGTACTTCTTACCAAGTTCCCCCCACTGAGCATCCTATGGCAGTACTAAGTCTGGATCTCCTCGGAAATTCAACCCGGCATAAGCATAGTCGTCAACCATCAACATCTGTGGTTGAATCCAGTCAAAGAAAGTATCATCATACTTGATGATCGGTCCAGCTACGTGCCAGGCCATAAGCTGACACCATCTCAGCATCCTTGGATCCCTGGGAGCCGGTGAATTCCACTCAACCTGCAGCCTCAGTAATGGAACCCTCTCAAGGAAGAAGGACACTAGCAAAGATCCGTACCCAAATTGCTTCAGGTTGCCTTGTTTGCATTTGGTCAACTGCCTTTTAATGCTACGAAGCATTGCATCTGCCCAGTTGAAAACCTGAGGTTCAGTACACTCAATAGCATACTGGAAGTAACTCTGTAGCGCCATGTGAGGAGCAGAACTCCCAACCATCCGAGCTATGATGAATAGGACAGTACGGAGGGTCAAATCTCGTACCCCCAAAATAGCTACTTTTCATTTCTTTCTCTCTGCCTCAGGAACACAGTGTAAACGACAATACTCACTCATGGGCATCCCACCACCTCCGCTACCAGTCAGGCTCACATAGTACCCCTGTCGTGACAATCCAGTCAAAAAGTAAATTTCCTCAATATCTAAGGACAGTGTGTGGAACCCCACATGAAATACCTGTTGATCAGGGTCCCACATATGCACCAGGTACTCTAATAACCTGACTTGGGCCCTCATGCCTGGGATACGAAAGTACTTCAGGAGGCCACAGTTTCTCAAAGCAACAATAGTAGGTGGATGATTTCTGACCATTGAATTGTCTTCTTCATGCTCCCTTTCACGCCATTGAAGAACCATTTTGATGGCCAATTATCTTCATAAGAAGCACAAAAAGAAGATTAGCAACTTTTTTCATGATTTGGTTCTCTTTCATTGGGTAAATTTTTAAATTTTTTTTGAGCTTTGCGGTTCTCGTATGTGCCCTTTGTGCACAGTGCGAGAACCTCGCAGGCTGCTATGGGCTCACCTGCGAGAATTCCCCATTCTCGCAGGTCCCATGTAGCCCACCTGCGAGAATGGAAGTACGCAAGTAGGGCTCACTAAATCAATTCAAAAATAGATTTTTAACCCATGGAAATGCAAAATTAAACCATGAAAGAGTAAAGGACAAAGAGCCTACCTTACTGTCATTGACGGCTCACTGAATGGACGCTCGTAACTCCCGCAATCTGACGTCGAACTTCGAGGGTAAAAGAGGGGTTTTTGAGCTCAAATAGTGGAAAAGTAAAATGATATGGTAAAAAGAGTTTTTACTCCTTTTTATTTACTTTTACTATGTCATTTGGTTTTTTATGATTATTTATCTATTAAACCCTAATCCCTAATGTCCTTTTGAGTGTGACTTTTGCAGGCATAATGACTTCAAGATTCCTATACAGGGATGCAGATATATTTTTTCTTTGTCATCGCGTGTTTTGATTGTTTTTTATGGTTTTTTGTATAAAACCTCGAGCATGGTCTTTGTTCGTTCTTGCGCTCGAAAATACATGAGAACGCGATCGAGCATGCTTTTATCACTTTTTCGGGCTGAACAAGGTTATACGAAAAAGGAACCCCCCTGGAGTCCTCTTTAGGCTCTTTTCAGACTCTCTAAACATGAAAAGATAGCCGAGCAACCTTGCTATTTTCACGCTCGATAAAGTATCTGAAGTAAGCGTTTGGTGAGCGATAATTTATCTCTTTTTCGGTCTCATCCAGACTATTTTATGAAAAAGGAATTGAGAGAGTTATCTTTTAAGTGTTTTTCCAGACTCTATAATCATGAAAAACCTTCGAGTTTTCTATATTTGGACTCGTTAAACAAACATCGACAGACCCGTAATGGGACCGAACCACTCCTTCCTAGGGTTCGTTAAACATACTCCGAAGGACTTATCCAAAGGATAAGCTTATATCAACAAGAATATGTTATCCTCCTCAAGCTTGCGTAAAAATAAAGAGGTACTCGCCAGAAATGGTGGGGGAAAATTTGGGAAAGGGATATGTTTTCATCTTCGTATTGATTGGCAGTAAGTGTTTCCCTTGAACATGACACCCCTTATTCATCATTTGAAGCCGGTTTGGGAAATCCATTTGTCTCTCATTCGATTTGCTACAAGGTCATTTCCTATGCCGTCTTTGAGTCAATGATGTCAAATCATTGGTCGTGTTATTCATATGTTCAAGAGAATTCCATCTGAAACCTATATTGAGTTGGCCATCTGCAGTTATCCATTCTCTCTGTGTCGGCCTTCCTTGTGTCCAGTCCAATTTACATCATACTCTGTTTCACCTTCAAAATCTGTTACTCATTTTGTGTCTTTGATGGGGGATCCATCAAGGCCCTCCTGTGACGAGTTTTGTTCCGTCGACTTCAGCGCATTATTCGGAATCAAGACTTAGAAATTCTTTGGTACCTTGGAGCTTGCATGCCTCAATGGCAGGTTTCCTTGCTTTCGACAGTGGGTTTACATCATTGACCCTTGATCGAAAGATTCCATAAGATGTTCAACTTCAACTTATTCATTCACATTCGATAGATTGTACTAGAGTACCTTGGGAGTCATTGACATCAATGGTGATTTCCCTCGCACTTGTTAACAGTTTCCTCAATGACCGGTAATCAAGTGGTTTCTGCCATGTTTGACTTCAACACATGTAATCACATGGTTAGATTCGTACTTTGGGCGACGAGATTGAAGACCCTGGATATCATCTCTTTTGTCCAGGTTGCGATGGAGTATGTATGATCTGCGACACATAGATCCATTGTGTATGTCTCGTGGCTATGTCGTCTCAATTTGAAATTTCTCGCATAGATCCACAGTGTATTCCTGGTGGCTATGCTATATTTTGACGGCATGGATCCACCGTGTATGATTGGTGGCCATGACCTATGTCTACAATGTCATCTGAGTATGGGAATGCCTACCTCAGAATTGGTATATATGATATTCTGCAGATGCTTGGGTGTTTGGAGGTTTCTGATTAGATGTGCTCCTGGTTTTCGACACACACATGCAGCTTACAAAGTCTTTCAGTTGTCACTGATTCCAACCTCATACTTTGGGGGGAATTCTGTTACCCATGATTTTGGTCATCATGATGGTGTATTAATGATGGTGTACTCAGGCTCTTCATAAGAACTTTCTCCTAAGAAAAGTTACTTTCATCTCTTCCCAGAAAACTCATTTTTGAAGAAGGTTCACAGGCTGCTAGTATTCCAGGGTGCGAGAATGCCTGATTCTCGCAGGATGCCTTAAGCCAGGGTGCGAACTTCTCGCACTGTGTTGAATAGCCAAGGTGCGAACTCTTCCTAAAGCATGGAAAAAGATGAATTCTCGATGTTTCTAAAAGGGAATCTTCTAGAAGAATGGGTTAGTATTCGAATGGTTATCCTTGTACTGGATTCCCTGGTATTTTGGGATCATTCTTATCCAAGTAACTATCTCATTCTCTCCTATATATTGAGGGAATTCTCATGGAAAAGGTTAAGAAAGATTCATTGGAGAATTGGTGAAAGAATTGTGTGAAGGACTTAGCTTGAACAACAACTTGGAGACTCTAGCAAGTTTATCAAGAGGATTTGATTTTCTTCATGCAAGGATTGAGCAAGTGTGTGTTGGAGCCAAGAGCCATCGAAAGGAAGCTTGTGACATCAAGGATATCAGGTTGTAATCTTTACTTTCCATTAATATGATACAATGGCATGTCCCTTTCCCATAAAGCTATTTCCACTTTATTGTGTAATTCCTTGATCATACACATAGGTTGACAGTTGAATATATTGTGTTATCTTCACTTTGGCTGGTTTGTGTTGTCTTGGTATTGAACTCACGAGAGCACTGGAGTGAAGTGGGAGAAACAAAGACCCTAGGAAGCGATAATAAGGTATGTTATTCGTTCCTTCCTCCTAGTTAATTCAATGGTCAAAACTTAGGGAAAGAGTCATGTCCTGTCTTGTTTTGTTCTAGATCCAGGTGGATCTAGGGAGATCTATTAGTGTTTGCACCTATGGATTAGTCTGATAACACCCCTTTATAGGCGAAGGGATTTTATTGGAGTCGACAGGGTTTGTGACAACACATTGAATTTGTTTGGGGCAGTTTGTACTAGTTGAAGCGATTTTTTAAATTAATCCTAAATTAAGGGATTAGGTTTTTGGTAGCTGCAAAATACCCAAAATATTGTATATATTGTATTGTGAATGGTGAAATTAATACAATGAAGAGTTGAGAGGTATGACACCGATGAAGTTTGGTTTTCTCCCACTTAAGGGTTTCCAATGTAAATCTATGTGTATTGTGTATGATTCATTGATTAATTTATTTTCTTCCCAAGAATCTGTATGCATTGTTTTAATTCACTGGTTTAAAACTTACATGTGGTATCACAACTCATTTTTGGCTTCAAGGGGACACATATGTTTCTAAGGATTTGGGTTGTTTTTGACAGATCTAGTTTATCTTGGGCCTGTGTTAAACCTGGGTTTAGTGGGAGTTTTGTAGTGGCGATTCATGCATTGAAAGAGAATGACGAGCAGTTCTAGAATCGATATTGAGAAGTTCAACAATCAAATATTTGAGCTATGGAAGCTCAAGATGGAGGACCTTCTTGTAGACAAAGAACAATGTATCATTGTGGATCCTGGTACATAACCTATTGGTATAACGAAAGAGTATTGGGAGACGCTGGAAAGAAGAGCAAGGAGTATGATTCAACAATGCCTAGCAGATTCAGTGTTATTGAATGTCTCGAGAGAATATATATCCAAGGAATTGTGGGGGAAGTTAGGGAAATTCTATTCTTCGTCATTTTGTCTTAGTTTTCTTTGATGATATTCTCATCTATAGTAAAACATATACAATCCATGTTGCTCTTGTGGATCAAGTTCTACATATACTCTATCAACACCAACTTTTCCTCAAACAATCTAAATGTTCTTTTGGCACCTCAGAAGTTGAGTACTTGGGTCATCTTGTTGGAAAGGCTGGTGTCAGGGTGGATCCTAAAAATATTGAAGCTATGCAAGATTGGACTCACCCAAAGAATCTCAAAATATTGCTTGGATTTCTAGGTTTAACAGGTTATTATCACAAGTTTGTTAAGAATTATGGAAAGATTGTGGCACCTCTCACTCCTCTCCTTAAAAAGAAATATTTCACTTGGACTCTCGCTACTGCTTAGGCCTTTAAAACCTTGAAGGTGACCATGTGCACCACTCCAGTATTGGCCCTTCCTGATTTCACAAAGACCTTTGTCCTAGAATGTGATGCTTCCGAGAGAGGAATTGGAGCAGTCCTTATGCAAGAGGGTCAACCTTTGGCCTTTACCAACAAACACCACTCAGAGACACATTTGGGCAAATCAATCTATGAAAAGGAAATGTTGGCTATTCTGCATGCAATGGATATTTGGTGGCCTTATCTATTTGGGTAACGCTTCCAAATTAAGATAGATCATCAAAGCCTCAAGTATTTTATGGAACAACACCTTTCCTCCCCAGAGCAACAAAAATGGTTTACTAAGCTCTTTGGATATGATTATGAGATCATTTACAAGAAAGGAAAACACAATGTGGTTATTGATGCACTCTCTATAAAATATGAAGATAAAGGGTCCCTTTTTCCCCTCTCCTCCATTGTACCAGATTGGCTCCAAGTTGTTCACCGGGAATGGCTAAACGATCCAAAAATTTCACATCTGATACAACATTTATAGGCCAACTCTCGAGTTTCCCCGGGATACTCTTGGCATAATGATGAGCTTCGGTACAAAGGTCATTTTTATTTAAGTAAACCATCAAAAATTAAATCCATCATACTTTTTGAGCTTCATGCTACACCTGTCGTTGGGCACTTGGGCTTTATAAAACCCTATGATCGGGTCAACCGTTCTTTTTTTGGGGATGGTATGAAATAGGACATTCACTAGTTTGTGGCAGAATGTGATGTTTGTCAATGAAACACGGGAGAAACAGTCAAAGCTCTTGGCACACTACAACCGCTTTCGATTCCACCTGCTATTTGGAGGGATATCTCTATGGATTTTATTGTGGGTTTACCTAAATTGAGCAATAAATCAGTCACCATGGTGGTAGTTGATCGTATTTCCAAGTATGATCATGTATGTTCTCTTCAACACCCATTTATAGCCTCGATTATGGCTCAAATTTTCATGCATCAGGTCTTCAAGCTTCATGGAATGCCTCATTCTATTGTTTTTGATCGAGACCCCACTTTCACTAGCAATTTTTGGAAATAATTGTTCAAGCTACAAGGCACCCAATTGCATCTCAACACATCTTATCATCCCCAGACTGATGGTCAAACTGAAGTTTTCAACAAGTGTTTGGAAACATATTTGAGGTGTTTTGCATCGGAAAGGAAAAATAAGTGGGCTCAATGGTTACCACTAGATGAATGGTGGTGCAACACTTCTTACCATATAGATACTTGCATGACTCCTTTTGAAGCAGTATATGGACAAAATTCACCTTCAGTTCTCTCATACCTGCCAGGTGTCTCGAAGTTCCAAGCGGTTGACCAAATGCTTATAGTTTGAGAGGATATTCTTCGTACCCTCAAAGAGAATTTGGTTATGGCCCAAAATCGCATGAAGAAATAGGAAGATCAAGATTTCTCTGAACATCAATTTGCAGAAGGAGATTAGGTGTTTCTTCGACTTCAACCATATAAGCAAAATTCCCTCAAGGACGACCATTGTCAGAAATTGGTGCCCACATTTTATGGTCCTTATACCGTTCTCAAGTGTGTGGGATAAGTGACCTATCAGTTAGCTTTTCTCAGTCATTCTAAGTTGCATCATGTTTTTCATGTTTCTTGCTTAAAGAAGGTGATTGGAACTAAGTTCCAAACTCAAACCAACCTTCCCGAGTTGGACAAAGAAGGCTCCATTTGGTTATAGCCACAAGCAGTTTTTGACCAGCGTGAGCATCATCTGCGTCATCTCACCATCAAGGAAGTGTTAGTCTAGTGGAAATATACAACTCCAGCAGATGCCACTTGGGAACCAACTACCATTCTGCAAAAATTTCCTCATCTCAAGCCTTGAGGACAAGGCTATTTTTAAGGGGGAGGACATGTTAGGGACCTAACCCCTCACATAGGTAGAATAATGTATTTCCATGTAATAAAGGCCAATATTAATAAGGTGTAGAAAAGACCTAATAGAAGCTTCCACTTCTATAAGGATATTCCTCTAGATTGTTCTTTTGGATAGACATATTTAGTATAAACAGGAGTAGAGGGTATGCGAAGTTTTGTCTTGGATATTATTGTAATAGAGCTATTCTCTTCTAGAGGTTTCCCCCTCGAAGAGGCAAGTGAAAAATGCTCTCAGTAATCAGAGTGCTCTTTTTGGTGTTATTCTGGTATTATTATGGTATTATTGTGGTATTGTTATGGCTATATCATTGTTTCTCTGCCATTTCTAGCTAATTATTTTTGTTCTACATACTATTTTATATCTGGAACACTACAGTGCATGCATGAGTGATATTCATATATAAGTTGAGGAAAATGACCTATATCCACGTGTTAGGGTCCTACCCTAACCCTCTTAATTAGGATACTTCATTGATGTATGATGTCACTTTCCTTGAATAAAGCCCACTAAATAGTTAGTTAATAGTTGCTCATTGTAAAAGGGTCATGTTTATTAATAAGGTCCAAATTAGTTAGTAAGCCCTAATTATAAGTGGACTCATAGGTAGTTAATATTATCTTTTGATAGCTATATATTGAATAGAAGGTTATGTAACATTTTTTCAAGAATTGTTATTTTATTTTGAGATTTTCTCTAGGAGTTTTCCCCCTTGAAGAGGCAAGTGACCATAGCTCTCTATTTTTTATTATCAAGAGATATTTCTCAAGGTTTATCTTTTCTATTGTATTCTATGGTTTTTCACTACATTTTATGTGATTTATCTAAGGTTTTAGGGTTAAGTATAATGCAAGTGGTTTCAGAGATCTTTCTTGGGATGAAAAAGATAATTTTTTGACAGAAAAAAAGAGGACAACAACATTCAGATCAATTTATGAAAATTTTGTGAATAATTTGAAGAAACAAGCCATAGATCTGAATTCCTCTTGAAAAAATACCCAAGTTAAAAAAAATCATCCAAAACACAGTTTAGGAAGTGGAGTTATCATTGATTTAAAATCAATTTTTTTGTTTTTTTTTTTTTCCAGTGACAATTGGGAATTTCACAAATTGGATATGTTTTGATAGAGAGTACATATTTCAGTCAAACTAGTGCTAGCAGATCAATAGAAACTATGGAATTTCATAATTGGGGTGATAATAGCCAATCTGAGAAGAATAACAAAAGTTATGATCATTTTATCTTTTCAGCCTCAAACCCTAGCTTGAAAAGTAAGTTATTTTTTGGTGATTGTAAAGCTTTTTCTTGGGTCAACAAGTCCTAAATTTTTAAAATTCCTTTTTAGATGAATGTTATAGAATCTTAAGATAACATAATGATCTATCATTTAGTGGGTAAAATTATGGTCTAGGAAGAATACACACAAGAAATACAAGTGGAATCACATTGTTGGAAACCCCTGTAGCACATGTTGGTACCCCTTCGAGTAGTACTACATCAGAAAGTGCCTATATATGAAAACTGACTTCCACGTACCCTGTACTTTATAGGAAGTACCCTAGCTATTCCTGAAACCATATTTATATAAATTAATCATGCATCTTGTTTCTATAGTACACCAAGAACAACACGCAGGGAGATCACTCTCAAGTACATAGGTAGTTGAGTAGTATGTCTAAGGGCACAATTGAGCCTCTTTAGTTAGTAATATGAGATATTGGGAAAAGTACTAATGTTGTACCCCACACACATATCAAAAAGTTATAACACCTGACACTCCCTTGTCCTCAGGACCCGGTAAAATTTTTAAGTGAACTTACCCATGGTGGAACCCTATATACCACCTCATACCAACACCCTGGACAATATGACAACCCAATCTACTAGCATTATGTTGGACACCCTAGAAGGTAACCTTCAACAACTTTAGAACACCATTAAAGGTTGGGATCAAAATTTGGACGAGAACTTGGATAAGAACTTGAATGAGAAATCGAATCAAAACAATTAGCATACCCTAGTTAAATTGGATAAGAAGTTGGATGAGAAGTTGAATCAACAAAATCATGAGACCTAGTCAGCTTGGAAAATATGTTGAAAGAAAAGTTGGTGATTATGCCAACTCAAGGAATAACATAAAAATAATCCTGGAATGCAACACATTGAGCCACACCATGAAAAAACTTCTAACTCGTGGCTATTTAGCCACCAACAACCCTCTTTGGGTCCTCACAACCATAGAAAAATGGATAATAATATATGGAAACGTTTTCCTAAAGTGGACCTAAACAAGTTTTATGATTCTCACTCATCACGATGGGTCACACAGATGGAACATTACTTTTCTCTCCATGGAATTACTGATGACATGATGAAACTTAAGGTGGGGGTCTTGTATCTAGATCTAGAATGATGGAAATGGTGGGTGTTGGCCCTCGACCAAGTTTTGAGGAAACATTGGTCGAGTTTGACCTATTTTTGGACATCGACGGGTTGGTCAAAGATGGAGTGCCTAGGTGGAGCTGAGATCATGGGATCTCACTTGTTTTATGGACCCAACAAGGGGTTCATTAGGGTTTATGTAATGGGTTATGGGATGTCAGCCCATGAGTTTACCCATGATTGGGCCTTTTTGTAAAAGTATAAATACGTAAGGATGTAATGTAGAAGTGTGATTAGTGAAAGAAAAGTAGTAGTATCTAGCTAAGTGCAAGAGGCAAGTAGTTCTGGGTTTCTTTGTGCAACAGACTGTGTATGTAAGGCTCTGTGCCTTGACCTAATTTTGGGAAGGTGGATCTGGTGCGTAGTGCGCATATCACATGTCCAGTGAAAAGATTGGCTCTGTGTCTTTGTGCACAAAAGCAAAGGAATGTAAGAGATTGAATAAGAATAAAAGAAGAAGAAGTAGTTGGTGGACGTAGCCCCACACTGGGGTGAACCACGTATATCATGTGTTGATGGTTTGCTTTGTGCTATGATATTTTTGTTGTAGATCTGTTTAGTGCATTGAATGTTTTGAATGATATATAGATCTATGAATGCTTAGTGCTTTGTTTATATAATAATAATAATAATAATCTATTTTTAAGGTCACGGCCAAGCCAGCACACCAAATTGGTGTATGAGACCCCCTTGTTTGTGGGACAAGGGACCCCCCTCCGCCCAGCGATTTGACTGGTAAAGTATACGAAGGTATACATACCCTACCCCCCTCTGTATTTGAACCTGTGACCTATTAAGAGGAAACACATGTTCTTAACCATTGAATGTGTTAGATCTAAATTCTGATGCTAAGTGTGATGTATATTTTTTCATTGTTACTGCGTCGATCTGTACTTAAGGTTTGATATGTGATGTTAATAAAGAAAATGAATTATTGTGTGTTGTTCCTAAGTACTATGTGAAGTGTTATAATCATAGATTTGTGTCCCATCTTGGTTACAGACACTTGAGTCATGTAACGCCCCTGCCTCTACCTCGGGTGAGACTTCGCCTACTTTGCAGGTGTTGCCAAAAGGGTCGGTAGTTAGGTTTTTGTTGGTGCATTGTTGAAGCGTTGAACCTTGGGTCTGTCCCTGTGCCAACAAATGGTTCCGTTGTCGGGACCTAAAACTGTGATTGTTGGGAACTGAAAGAAAAGAGAAGCTTTGTGCATAGATCTGTTGTTGTAGTGCACAATAGTCTACTTGACTTGCGAAGCTCTGTGCTAAGAAAGAAACCCGATCTAAAGAAAAGAGGTAAGATCTTGAAAAAGGTAAATTTTTTTGCTTTGATAGAGTAAGATAAGTGGAAATTTTTGTTTCAAAAGCATGAATCTAGTTATGTTTGATAGATTTTGTCCTAGTCTGAAAGATAGGGTACAATTAGAAGAAAGCGTTGGTCTGAATAAATTTGATAGAACTAGAGAAAGATATGTTATTCCTATGCATAGAAATAATTTTTGGACTAATGAATGGATGCAGGAACCTAGAAAGAATTTTTGCAGATTACAGGCTCAACGTTGTGATCCTAGTGCGCAGTATAGGAAAGATAAGGGAACATTTAAAAGAAACAGAGGATTGACATTATGTTATAACTGCAGAAGACCGAGACATATTGCTAAGGAATGCCCTGGTACAGGTCCAATTTGTCTATGTTGTAAAATTGTTGGTCATGAAGTCGAAGACTGTCAAAGGATGATTGCTAATGTTGAACAAATAAATATGAGCCAAGAGAACAAGAGCAGGTTAGAAGATCAGAAAGAATCAAAGAAATTTCAAACTTAGTGCAATTTAAAGAAATGATGAATAATCACAACGATATCAGTTTACTAGAGATCTTACAATAAAAACATCGCATAAATACAAGAATAGGAGACTTCGACATAGACTGTGTCCTAGATGAGGAAACACAAGTGAATATTATGACAGAAAGCACTTGGGAAATTTTGGGGAAGCCTACCGTGGTACCTTCATTGGGAAGAATAGGCTTGTTCAAAGGAAAGATGATAACCCTATTTGGAAGAGTTACTAAGGTATGTTTTAGGATAAATTCATGAGTGTGGACACAGACCAATCTCCCCAGATCCACCTGGATCTGGAACAAACCGTAACAGAATACTACTCTTTCCCTAGATCTAGCTATTGAACGAACTAAGAGAAATGGATGACAGACGTACCTTTTGAACGCTCTCCTTTAATCTTTGTTGTTCCTTGCTATGCTACGATGCTCTTGTGTCGTCCAATCACAACAACACAAACCAATCACAGCAGAAGCATTAATCTATTCAATACCTAGTCTATACATGTGATCAAGGAATCATGTAATAAGATGACATCATCATTATGGGAAAGGGACATATTCATGTATTATATTAACTGAAAGAGAAATATACAACCTGAGCCTTGATGTCGTAGATCTCCTTTCGATGGCTCCTAGCTCTGACACACACACTTGCTCATGCATGAAGAAGTTGAACCACATATGATGACTTTGTTGTTGTCTCTTGCTGATGTAGCATCAATCCTCCATACAGTCTTGCACCAATTCTCCCATCAATCTCTTACTAGCTTGCTTATGCTTCTTATGCTTGTGCTTGTTAACCCTTTCCATAAGTAATCTCCTCAATATATAGGAGAAGATTGATTAGTTACTTGGATAGGGAATGATCCCAAGATATCTAGAAAGCCAGTATTTTGCCAACCATTCGAACTCCAACTCACCCTTCTAGAAGGATCGAGAACTTATTCATTTTCTCACGTTAGAAACATGTCCGCACCCTAACCATTAACACAGTGTGGAAAGTCCGCAGTCAGACTGAATGCAGAATGCGGAAATTAAGTATTTCCGCAGGAGAGTATATATTCAACCTTCGTACTATTTCCAAAAATGTGATTTTGAGAAAATGACAAGTGTAACCTTCTTCAGGAAAATGTTCTTAATGAAGAGTTTGATCTTCCATTATCATGACATAATCATAATATCATCTCGATAACCAAAAATGTGGATAACAGAA